>BSBK01003160.1:522500-652500 GCA_027943335.1 Chamaecyparis obtusa
GCATGAAATTCTAGAAAGAGCCCGCACAAAGAAACCCTAACTGATGCAAGGAAACTACTATTTCACGCAAAGGGAGATCTAGGCCAGTGTGAGGAAACTACTTCCTCACGTGAGATTGGAAGAACACGTCCTAAAACTTTCTAAATCTACCCTAAATTGACCTAGAAAGTGGTACAAATTGAAATGCAAGGAGGTTTATCGATTACTTACAGGTGCGTCATAATCTGGTGGTCAGGTGTGTCATCGAGAGCACTCAAATCAATGCATATGTAGTGAAAGGCCCTCCATTTCTCTCTCAGCGCTCAAAATCACAAGAAGATGAAGGTGAATAATGAATTGAAAGTGACCCCTCCGAGCCTTATATAGCTTTTGACCTCATTTTCAAAAGTGCTCCGTTTTGCGTGAAAATTACACCCTTGGCTAAATCAACTACTCTGAATCCATTTTTAGGATCAAAATTAAAATTTGACATCTCTAAATAGCTCAAATTTTCATTTTAAATTTTGGGACCCTTTTGGATCAGATGCTTGTGCAATCAACCTTCTGGCATCATCTTCCTGCCAGACCCTCATCTGTGCATCATGTTCTCAAGATCTTTTCTCTTTTCATCAAATTCAACTCTAGTCAACCATGGTCAACCATGGTTAAACTTGGTCAACAGGACCTCTGCATTGCTCCGATTTGCTTCTGCAGCCTCTCAAATCTAGTCTGATTGTTTCTGCTTTGCAACCTCTTGTTGACAATCGTCCTTCTAATATGTCATCTTTTGATTTTTCTCCCAAGGGGGTAGGATGATTGCATCATTTGAATCTTGTCAAATCAATTCTTGAATCATTCTTATCTGAATCAAATTCCTCACCGCTTGAGGCATCTCATTGCTAAGGGCATCTTGCGCCTCACATCTTGCTATCTAGTCATCTATCTTTTAGGTATCTGAGCAATCTAACTCAGATCCTCAGGGATCAATTTTCATTCTGGAGATGGTTCTCAAAATCTTTGTAGGTGTTGGGGCAATCTAACCCTAATTCCTAGGAGTCAATCTTCATTCTGGAGATAACTCTCAAAATCTCTTTTAGACCGTTATTTAGGCAATCTAACCTAGGTCTCAGAGGGCTAAGCTTCGTATTGGGGAAATCTAACCCTAATTATGGAGACAGTCCTAAATCTGCATCTTCATCAATTGGTATTGGGGCAATCTAACCCTGATTTCGGTTCTCTCAAGACTGTTGTCTTCACAATCTAACTTAGACTTCAGAAAATCATGGTTTGATCTATTCAGTGTCTTGACAACCTAACCTAGACTTCTAAATTTCTTGTCATCTATCACTTCAGACTATTTTTTGAATCAACATGTTATTTGCACATCAATTCAAAGAGGGGAAAATGTAATACCCCAAAATTGGCACCTAATAAATTCAATCAATTTTGGTGCATTGTCATCAATTTTACGTCTTCAAAGTCCTACTTTGCTAGGCAATTTTCTCTCTCCTACCTGACTTAATTCAACTTGATGTCAATTGTAAAAACCCTAAATTGCATTAATCAAATATTAAAATTAATTCCTAAGGTCTTCAAATTTTATTAGCTAAATTACCCCTATGATAAATTAATTTAATTCTAAAGTCCTAAGTGCTTTAAATTAAATTAAACCCACCCCATTTGGCTAATATACATAAAAAGGAATTAATTATTACTTGATTATTCGAATGGACACTCCTATTTGAATTAATAATTCACAATATTCGAAAGGTCACCCTGTGTGGCAATTTCCATTCTTTTAATTAAGTAATTCATGCTTTTTTGTCTCAATTGGGAATGAAGAGTCGGGAGTTTCAAATCAAGAACCTCTTCATTCTCTTCCCAGGCTTGTCTATTTAATGAACCTCATTTCTTCATTCAAAGGGAGCAATTTTTTAGAGTAATTAAACTTTAGCGCTTTTTTGTCTCAATTAATTCAAAGCTTTTATTGCATATTAGTGTAATTTTTCTCATCTTAGCTTAATATTACATATTCATTATAATTATTTTACTTATTTTCTCTTAGTTTAATCTTCATATTTCTTTCAAGTTCTTTAAATTAAATCTGCATTTCATGTTTACTTCCAAGCTCTTAGATTAATGTACAATCTTCATTCTTAGCTTAGTCTCATTTTTCTCATCATTATAGCTTTTCAAAAATCCTCCATTGTAGTACTGGTCTAATGGTTGTTGGGCTCTCATTCTGAGAGTAATCAAACACCCCATCTACATAGGAGGAAATAGGTCACTTCACCATGAATTTTGAATTGAGTAATTCATACTCTCTCTCGTAATTCGATTATGTGAGTAATGACTATGTTGCATGTGTAGTTGGATTAGAGGTCCACATTCAACCATACACAGTTATCACTACTACTTTTGGCTCTGGAGCCTATCAACTCTCAATGACTAAAGGAGAATAGCTCCGAGAACCAATCAACGTTCTCCATCTAAAGAAATTCTACGCCTAAGGCATTCGGTATTCAAAAATGTCTTGAAAAAATCAGAAAAATTAGAAAAAGTCCTAAAAAAAATGAACATCATGGTGAAAACCTAGCAATAGGTACCTTGATGTATCACAAAAACAAAATAAAAAAAAAATAAAAAGTACAAAAAAATTGAAAAATTTGAAAAAAATAAAAAATACAAAAAAATGAGAAAAAGAAAAAGTGCCTTGGTGAAAACCTAGAAATAGGCACCTTGGTAGCAAAAATAGAATCTCTGCCAAGATGGTGAAAACCTGGCAAACGGGTGCCACTTGTTTCAAAATGCTCCATCTATCAGCACAATCTTGGTCTCTCCTAGCTTTCAATCTTGCTTTAGTTTGTACATACCTCCCGGTTTGTTTTCGCATTCCTATTTTCAATAAAGTCAGTATGTGCACCAATCAGCTCAAGCATCTGTATCCTATCAATGTTCAAACTTGGGGGCAATCAAAGTCATATCATATGGCCTCTGGTGTATCCTAGATGTATCATATCTAGTCAGAGTCCTTTGAAGCTTCATCTAAGTCAATCAAGTCTGTCTCCTCTCTAGAAAGGATTTTGCATCTACAACAATACAATCAAACATCAACACAAATTGAAAACAATCTATGCTTTTACATGCTTTTATCTCCTTGTATGCTTACTGATTCGCATTGAGATTTTTGCATATTGTGTCCCTTAAAGCTCTTTGATGATGTCCTTTACAGGATTTAGAGAGTGATGACTGGGGGCATAATCTTTTCTTTGTTTTTTGCTTGTATGTGTAAATCTAACAACTTTGGAAATTCTGGATTGAAATGGTGTCTGTCTATAAGAGCCTTTATCTCGTATTGGATGGCCATGCATACCTCGACCATTGATATCTAAAAAATTCAAGGATGTTTGATCTAACTATTGTCTTTTTGATTGAGTTCTTTCTCCTACTATGAAATGTGATCTTACCTAAGGATATGAACGATAAAGGGTCACTACGGGTAATTCACAGTGGATTTAGAATGATCTCTTGACTGCTTGATGTGTTTTTTCTGCAAGGCATATTTTGGTCATCACGACGTCTATGTTTTGATGCTTATACAAATTGCTATATCAAAATAGACATGATATTCAGGTCATACTGGCATTTGTGCCTTGGTGCTTATATCTAATCTGACATTCTAAAAACAAAATCAATATTCATATGTCCATGGTTGTCTAGCCAGTGGACGCTGTATTGATTCTTGTGCATACAAATCAATATTCATATGTCTATAGTTTCCTAACTAGTGGGCATTGTATTGATTTATTCGGTTACCTAAAAATTTCAATGATGAAAACAAATTGACACATGATCAGTGACTAGGTCCTAGGTCTTAGGTTTGCATTTCATTTTGCATGTTATTTTGCACTTTGCATGATTACATGATCTCACAAATTGCTTGAACACTTCAACAATTCTTCTAAACTAAACTTAAACTAGAAATAAAGAGCTGAATCTCATACAAAGGTTTCCTCACAGAACCACAAGCAGTCACCATCCTAGGTTAAACATCCTTTTTGACATGAGACTGAGAACTTGTCTTCATCAATACCTGCAAAACATATCATGTGTATCATTGCATTTACATTACATATTCATGATCATTCCATCTATTGCATTGCATTACATACATGACCATCATCAAAATCATACATTTCCATAATCAATTACATATGCATAACATTCATACATTTGAAAGAAACCATTGCATTGCATAAATCCATACATACATTCTACACTGCCCATAGCATTTACATCACATGATATCATCATAAATCAAAACATGACAAGTACAAATGAAGTCATAACCAAAATCTCAATCTCATATCATATAACTCGAACTAGTCAAGGGTGCACTACTGGCACAAAGTACAAAAAAATGCACTCATGTGAGCTATCAGAAGTCAGAACAATATACATGAACAAGATGGAAAAAATATCAGAATATCTAGACATATGAGTTGTCTTCCTGATCCTCTACATCTGGTGGAGGTGGTGGTGGTGCATCAGGCACTGCCTTGGCATGAGTTTCCCTAGCTCCCTCTGAAGCTATCATATATTGAGAGTATGTGGGTACTCTTTGACCAGCAAGAACAATAGCATAATAGGCAAAAACATAGTAAGCAGCTCTAGAGGTCTGATGTGTCACCTCTATCTATAATCTCCTATTCTCCTCTTGGAGCTTGGATCACTGCCTATCTACCTCTATAAAATGCTCCTCAAACTGAGCACTCCATACCTTCAGGTCTGACCTATAATCTGAGCCATCTGATGATCTCCTAAGGATTTTGTGGTACACTAGGATCTACATTTGTTGTAGGCATATCTATATCTCTCACTGGCTGATCAGCAGCCTCTACTCTCTGCACTTTACGATGTCTCACCTCAGCACCCAATTCAAAATCTATATCATCTTGTAGAGGATCAAGACCGGCACCTACATACTAGTCCGCTCCAAGTACCCCATCTACACTACCTATACTACCTAAGGTACCAGTCTCTCCTCTAGTCGATCTCCTCTATAAAACTGTAGGTCTGCCTACTAAAGAGCTAGAGGGACGAGGTGGTCTCATCTGACTAGATGGTCTCTTTGGAGGTGTCAAAACTACTCTCAGCCTCAAAGGTATAGGCTAGGGCATTGGAACCTGTGCACCTATACATCTGTACTCTCTACCCATCAGAGCACCTGTAACACCATAGCCTCCTCCATGGAAGGTATCAACTATGTAGGATCTGAAAACTTGTATATCGGATGCTCTACAATCTATGCAATAAAACCATCTGTAACCCCAGCATCTAGAACATCTGACCGATAGTCCCAATCTCTACCAACAATACTGCTATACTCCTGTGTACAAAGAGCATAGGACAATCAAGGGCCCCATCCTAATCTGAGCTCTCTAAGTATCCATGCATAAGTAGCATGCTCTTGTGGTGCATCCTGAATGATGTCATATTGCCTCCACACTTTGGTAATAAGGAAGCGCTCAAGCACTGTAGTAGACTGACCAATCAATACCTAACTCTAGTAGAAATAGCTAAACTACTCTCATACAATAGGCTAGGCCTCAATCTGTAGATATGGACGCGAGATAACATATGTACTATCATCCAAGCAACATCTCCAGTACTCTATATGACCCATGTGCACCTGTGTAATATAACCAGAGTATACATATATCACCAACTCCTATGGTTAGCATTGTGTTTGACATACTGATCTCAATACTAGGATATGCTCCCAAGCCCATATCTGAAGAACCAATGCACTGGAAGAAAAAGACTTTCCCTCCTGATACATGATCTCGTGCATCTTAGAGAATATATGAGCCAGCATACACTGACCCCAACCCAACTCAGAAGGAGTTTCCATCAATTGTAAAACCATCAGGGCCCATCCCATCAAGAGACCATTCTCCTGACGGTCAGACATAATAATAGCTCCTATCATACCAGCTATAATGCACTCTAATCTATGGGTCTGTCCATAACTCTGCACTAATATCTCCCAAGAAATTGAACCAGTGAATTGTATATCATCTCCAAACAATTGTCTGAAGGCATGTAATCCATAGTTCCTCGAACTCACATAATCTGGATGAGGACCATGGAATGGAATGCGCCAAATCCTGTACACATCCTTTGGTGTAACAGTAATCTCTCCTATAGGGAGGTGAAATGTTTGGGTCTCTAAATGAAACCTGTCAATCAAAGATGTCAGTAGTCTGTGGTTCACCCTAATCTTGGGCAACTGAATCAGATACTTGAAACCATAGGCAGCTAGATGTACCCTCATAGGGTCTGGAAGAGAAACGCATAATCTCTTAATCACAGGATGAGAGATACGCACATGCACGTTGGGATATATGACCTACATAGAATAGAAATAGGGAATCCTATCAGTAATTTGGTTGAAAAATAGGCTAATAGTATAGAAATTCAAAGGTTCACTATCTCAAAAGGTGCATTAAATGCTCAGCAATCAGCCTAAGGAATCAGAAAATCAAAATTTTTGACCTAAAGAGGTGTTTTAAGCTCACTGTTTTCCATACGACAACATAGTCTGGCATCAAAAATTGTACGAGTTTCAGCAGGGCCTCATACAACAAACCATGGTTATACAACTTTCTAGGTCTTCCCGTACGACATATGAGGAACCTGACGAAACGTCGTACGACTCTTGGATTCCTCTCAAATGAGTTTCTAGGGGTTATGATACAACAATCTACAGGAAATTGAAAAGTTGCATGAGTCATGGAGGACAGTCCTACAAGTTTCCATGCATGCGAGAAATGAAAATTCAAAACGTACGAAAAACAACCTAAAAAAGCTACAAACATGCAAAAATGGAATTTACAAAGAGGCACAGAGGTCCACTTACCGGATGTCCATACTGCAGAGGCCGCTGATGTCTCCAGTTGCACTCAAATCAGTGGGAAGAGACAGGTACCTTCATCTTAGCCATTTTCTCGCTCCGAGGGCTCCACAAGGTTTCAAAAGTCAAAAGTTAATAATGAATTGAAAATTACCTATTTGGCCCTTATATAGCTTTTTGACCTAATTTTCAAAAGTGCTCCGTTTTCCATGAAAATTGCACCCTTGGCTAATTTAGACGTTCTAAACCCATTTTCGGGATCAAAATTGAAATCTGAGATCATTTCCTTTGTCAAAATCATGATTTAAAATTTTTGAACCCAGGACGACCGATTGCTTGCATAATCGACCTTCAAACATCAAAGAAATCTAGAATTCAACTTAATTGATTATCTTACATCAAACTATTTGAATTTCAACTTGGTCAACCATGGTCAACTCATGGTCAAACCTAGTCAAACTTGGTCTTCAGGACCTTCAAACAATGCAAAATGCAACTCTAAACGTGTACAACCACTTCTCAAATCAATTAACATGCTTCTAAACCATTCAACACTTACTCTTCTTGTCAGATTTCAATTTTAATGCCGAAGGGGGCATGGTATTACACATCATTCAAGTCTATAAATCTCATTCTGTCAATCATATCTTTCCTCAGTAATCAAGACAACAACCACATCTAGTTACTGATTCATCTAAAGACCTCGTCACTTGGGGCACATCGCTTGGGGCATATCAGATTCATCAAGATCCATATCAATCTGGTATTCTCTTAATCTTGTAAATTGTATCAACTTTTCGTAACCATCGGTTCATTAGTGTTATTTCCTTGGTTCTTCATAACTGAAGGGTTCGGATGTGATAGCATTTCAATTCCTTTGGACAATCAGGTCTGGAATCAGGTCACTCACTTCTTGGTAATCATAAGGTTTAGAATCAGGTGTTTTGATACTTTTTCATAATCACCAGTTCATTGTTGCTATAGTTGACATCATCACGATTCTTGGCCAACTAGGACCTGAATCAGCTTTTCCAATCTTTCAATCAATTTTTGTTTCGGAATCGATTAACCTTTCAAATCAGTTTCATACATCAGACATAGACTAATCTTTGAACCACTACGCTTTGCACAGTGATTCAAAGAGGGACAAAATGTAATACCCCAAAAATGGGCTATAGGTTCATTAACCTCTTACATCTTTGAATCGAACAAAATCGACATCAAAAGTCCTAACCTAAGGCACATATGCATATCATTTTATCAAAAAATGATTTTATCTTAATTCTACATCAGAGAATATTCTTTGAATATTCCCTTTATCCTAATTATCTTTGATTAAATAATTATTTGGTGATAAATCCTATTTATCCTAAAGTTTGATTAATTGAATATTCTAAATATTTAATTAATTAGATTTAATTTTGCCACTTAATTATTTAATTAGATTTAATTACATTTATTCCTAAATTGTATTATTTAATTTTGACAATAAATCAAAAATCTCATGACTAATTAATTAAATTCTTATTTAATTAATTAATGTCAGTTGTCAATATTTAATAATATAGTTTTGGATGAAAGTTTGATTTAATAATTGATTAACCCATAAATCAATTATTTTAATTCAAAAATTAGTTAAGTTGAGAATAAATCACTTTATTTTTAAATTAATTTATAATTAAATCATGCACAATCAGAAAAGCAAGCAACTCGAAATTAACATTCAATTTTAAATTTAAACTCAACATCTGATGATGAGTCGAAATTTGATCTAAACTCTATTTTGAGTTAAACACTACTTTTGCATGGTTTTTGTGAGTTAATTATCTCTGATTTATTGATAACTCAAAAATCAACCCGAGTTTATCAAGAGTGATTTATGGCTTTTCTCAATGCATCCTCAAGCCCTGGATTTCTATAAAAACAAGGCTTGGCTCTTCATAATCATCAACACTCGAATTTGCACAATTACTCTGGCGAATTGGCGATTGAAGGATTAAACACTTGCTACAGGTGATTTGTGAGATCTTTCATTGTTTATCATAGTTTTGCATAGTTTTCATATCATAGCATTCATATCAATTCATATCATTCTTAGATTAAATCTACATTCAGTTTCATTCATCTAGCTTAGATTCATACAGTTTTCCATATTATTGCATACAAAATCCAAAAAAATAGATTAATTTGCATCCATACAATTTTTCATTATTTTGCATTCAAATCCTTCGTTTAGGTGTTGCATTGTCACTGATCTCAATTTCAATCTGAGAACATCATACTCGTACCTACTAGAAGGTAGTAAATTGCCTGGTTAGCTTAGTTTCAATTACTTGTAAGATTTCAATTTTTCCTAACCTCTAATGTTTTACTGAAGTGTTGTGTTTGCAGCTAGGTACAATTTTCACACACATAGTGATCTATAAGTACCAACTAATTTTCTTGATTAGATCCTTTGTAACACATTCATTCACTCCTTATAAAACTCTAGAGTACCCTGTCTTGATTGTACCATCATAATCATGACCTACACACACAAATCTATTATTTTATGATATAAATATCACTTCTCAAGCCCTAATCCTACTACCACCCTAAAAACTCACCCAACACATTTGAAATCACTTTTTCTTGTTCTTCTCACCTAGAGAAATCATGCCAAAATATGCATCCCAATATAAAAAATATATTTAGGTCAAATAGGTCGACCAAAGGATAGATCCTTATATTTTGTTTTATTAAGAACAATCAAATACATTTTGACCAACTCATCCTTCATCTTGATAAAACATCTACCTTGATCAATGTAATGCAAACACATCACCACAAATGAATTAAGACATGTCATCATGACATCTAAAACACAACTAGTTCATCGCAACTTAATTATCAGTTGTCAATAGAAGATATACCATCGATAGCTCAAGAACACAATCATCTTTCCCTGAAACAAGTACTATAACGACAAAAACATGGGTAGCGGTCAACCAAATTAGTCATGATCATAACCATGAGATAAAATAGTATGAATAGAACAATTATATGATAGCACCACCTAAGTCATCATAGATTTGATTAACCAATCAAATTACTCATTGCTAGTCATAGACTATTCTAGAAGTTGCCTTGTTACACTTCAATCAAACATAACTTACCCAAATCAAACAATCAATAGTTTTGATCATATAGTTATCTTCTTAAGATATTTCTAAGTCTCCCTTAAGGATCACAACCACTAGAACCACTTGAAACACATTATTCATCCTTCTCACATACTTGGAAACACACTAAAAATACTAGGTCAATACTTGACATAAATGACAACAGAATAACTAATCATCTCAACACAAAATTTGTACCATCACTGCATCAGTTATGCCAAAAATCTCCCCATTTGGCATTGATGGAAACACAACAATCAAAAAATATTCTCAATCATATGACCTACTCTACTTGTTGTCTTACACTGAATCTTCATCTTTGAATCAAGTACAATAACTCTACGTACCCCTTTCTCTCTTTCTCATCTATCCCATTTATGTTCTCTCCACTTATCAGTTCATATTTCCCCCTTTGATAACAATGCCAAAGACACCATATCATAGATCACTTTTACCTCTGACTTCTCCTCCTAAGGACTATCACCTTATTACATCAATCCAACGAAGATTCTCAATACAAAAATTGGACTGATGCAACAACATCACTTTAATTCTTCCCAGGTAGGGGAATGATCCCCAACTTGCCTCTTAGATACTCAAACATATCCTTTGGTAGTGGTTGAATAAAAATGTCTGCAACTTTCTCCTTAGTTGGAACATACTCCAACTCCAACTCTTTCTCTTGAACCTTCTCTCTAATATAATGATACTTAATTGCAATATGCTTGGTCTTAGAGTGCATCAAAGGATTCTTAAATATTTTTATTGCACTAGTGTTATCACAATAGATACCCACCAATTCAGTTACCTTTTCCTTAATACCTTCCAATAACTACTTTATCCAAGCAACTTGAGTGCAATTAATAATAACAACAATATAGTATTCCTCTATAGTAAACTGATATATACAATTCTACTTTTTTCTTGTTCGTAACACAAGTCTCTCACCAAGAAAGAAATCTCCTCCACTTCTGCTATTCCTATCATCCACATTGCCTACCCAATCTACATCAGTGAACAAACTCAAAGTAAAACCTCATTTTTTATCATACCAAATACCATAGTCTTCATTCCCTTTTAAGTATCTAAATATTCTCTTCATGACCACCATATGTGATTCCTTGGGTTCAACTTGAAATGTTGCAACTACCCAATTATATGTGTCATATTAGGCCTACTAAAAATAAAATATTGTAACTTATTGATCATGGATTTGTATAAAGTTGCACTCACCTCTTTAGAATAATCTTCCTTGGATATCTAACAATCGGTCACCATTGGAGTTCCAACCAGTTTAGAATCTTCTAACCCAAAACTCTTCAATACTTCCCTCACATAATTTGTCTAGCTAATGTAGATTCCATCACTCAGCTGAGATACTTGTAATCCAACAAAGAATTTGATCTCACCAAACATTGACATATCAAAGTATGTCCTCATTTCAACTACAAATGTAGTTCTCATCTCATGATTTCAACCAAAAATAATGTCATCCACAAAGACTTCAGCAATCAACAATCCATCACCCTTCTCAATCTTCAAGTAAACATTACTATCCTCACTTGTCCTAATGAAACAAATCTTGATCAGATATGAGTGGAGTCTCTCATACCATGTCCTTGGTTCTTGCTTCAATCCATAAAGTGTCTTCTACAAATTGCACACCATGTCCTCATCTTATGATAGTGCAAAACCATTAGGTTGTTCTATGTAAACTTCCTCTTCTAGAATTCCATTCAAGAAAGTAGATTTAACGTTCATTTGAAAAACTTTCAAACCTTTCTAAGAAACATATGCTAGCAAAATCCTCACTCCTTCAAATCTAGCCACTGGTAAAAAATTCTCTTCATAGTCCAAGCCTTATTCTTATGCATACACCTTCACCATTAGTCTTTCCTTATGTTTGACTACTTCACCAACTTAATTGAGTTTATTTAAGAAAACCCACTTAGTTCCTATCACATTCTTATCAACAGGTCTAGGAACTAATACCCAAGTATTTTTCTTCTTTATTTGATCCAATTCTTCTTCCATGGCCTTAACCCATTCTTCATTCTTCAATGCATCTCCAATAGATTTAGGTTTTTGTTCATAAATTATACAGGCTCACATATCTTTCACCTAGTCTAAACACCAGCATTTGTATCACCAATAATCTAATCAACACAATTATTCAACTTTACATACCTCATTATCACCAGTTTAGGTCTAGTATCCCCTTCTACCAATTGAAATGGTTCATCCACATTGTTCTAATTTTCAACTTCTTGATCCACCAATTAAACATATATAATCCCTTGATCATTACCTGGTTCATTCTTGCTAGAACCATCATTCTACTCTTAGAATTCATTAATCTTGACAGTTGCACTTTCTATCAACTTGTTTGTTCTCTTGTTTAGACACTTGTATACTTTTCTTTTGGTATAATATACTAGGAATATTCCTCTATCACTCTTAGGATCAAATTTCCCTATATAATCATCTCTATTTATGTAGCATATACTCCCAAAAACTTTGAAGTATTTCACACTAGGTGTGTGACCATGCCATAACTCATATGAAGTCTTATTAGTGCCCTTCTTCACCTGTACTCATTTCAATGTATAAACAACATTTCTAAAAGTTTCTCTCCAAAACATTTGAGGCACATCTATTTGAATCATCATTGTTCTTGCAATATCAATAATAGATGTGTTCCTTCTCTTTGTAGTTCCATTTTGTGGAGGAGTTCTAGGTGCTGATATTTTCTTCTTAATTCCATGTTCTTCACAAAATTCAGTGAATTCCAAAGATGTGAACTCACCACCTTTGTCAAATCTCAAGCACTTCAGACTCTTACTTCTTTCCTTTTTAACTCATTCTTTAAACACCTTAAATAAATAGAATGTATATGATTTATCTTTTACAAAAGTAACCCACATCATCCTAGAGTAATCATCAACAAAAAGCATAAAGTACTGATCTCCATAATCTCTTTTTGTTCTCATAGGACTACACAAATCAGTATGAACTAAATCCAAAATACCTTCAGATGAAAATGATTTACAGAAAAAAAATAGAGCTAGTTAACTTTCCCAATTGACATTCCTTGCACATGACATGTTTGGTTTCACTAGTTGTGGAAAACCTCTAACAATATTAATCTTACTCACTTTGACCAAACTATCAAGGTTAACATGAAATAATATCCTATGTCATAGCCAACTATGATCAACTATTTCAATTAGACAACTCTTTATTATAGTATTTAGATGAAATAAGTTACCTTTAGTTTTCATAATAGAAGCAATCAGATCATTAGATCTCCTAGGTATTCTACATACACCTCCTTTCAACTCTACAATACAACCTTTATTATTCAAATGTGCTACACTCAATAAATTGTAACCTAGGCCTTCTACCCAGTAAAAATCATGACAATTTGTTTTTCTATTCAATGTAATAGACCTTATTCCTTTTACTAAGAAAGGATAATTATTACCAAACCTTACCGCTCCACCATCACAATCTTCCAACTTAGTGAACTTACTCCTCTCACTAGTCATATGATATGTACATCCACTATCTATTACCCAATCTTCACCGTGATCCATGCTATAAATCAAGAATTTTTCACCATCTACAAGGGTATTGTCCTTAACAAAAACAAAAGTAAATACATATTCTTCATTATCCTCAGATTCCTCATCAGTAACCCCTTCATCAAAAGAAAAAAAACAATTCATCTTTCTCTTATCTTGAATCTTTTAGTCTTTTCCTTCTTATCACCATCAGGACACTTGACAACAATGTGTCCAATCTTGTTACATGAGAAACATTTAAGAGGTAGCTTGCCCTTGTAATTGTCAATTCCTCTAGGTTTCCTCCTAGAAATCAATGCATCCAACTCATCCTATTTATTTTCATCAGACAATATAGAATCATAATCATTAGAGTAACTTGACATAGAAGAAGATCCATGACTAACTTCCTTTCCTTTCCTTGTAGGTGCAAGAGACATAGATGCCCTGAATACAACTTCAACCCTTAGAACACTATTGTCATAATTGCTAAGTTCAAAAGTAGTAAAATTTCAAATCAATGCATCAAGAGTAACAGTTACAGTTCCTGAAGATCTTAACTTCTGAATAGAAGAAACCCTAATGGCATAAAGAGGTAACAAGGTTATCAATACTTTACTTACCACATCATCTTATTCAATAGTTCCACCAACATTTTTTATAGCAACAACCACTTCTTTGATTCTCTAACCATACTTCTCAATGTTTTCATCTTAATCAACCATCCTTATACCATCAAATTTTCCCTTCAGGCTATGAACCTTAGCTTTTTGCACATGTTTTTCACCATCATACACTAATTTCAATTTCTCCCACACATCATAGGCAATTTCAATATCTTGGATATCAAAAAGCTCTACATTAGATAATGTACTTGTAATGGATTTCATAGTTGTGTAATTATCTTCCTATTCCCTTAGATGATCTGGACTGAGAGGACCAGTTGGAGTAACATACTTCTTAACAAGATGATTCTAATATTGGTTACCCATACCTTTTCGATAAATATTCATTCTACCACTCCATACCAAGTAGTTCTCCCTTGTGAACATAGGACCTTCCTTCCTCGTCATTTTTTAATCATGGCCTCTAGTTGTTAAGCTTCTTTGCAAAGAGGACCAAGGCTCTAATACCAATAATTATAGTCTTAAGGGTCCAAGCTTACTGAGAGGGGGTGTGAATCAATAATCTAATATATCTACAACTTTCATCTTCTTTAACTCAAAATCAACATTCACAAGTTTACCAATTGATAAGAAAATAAATCTTAATCAAATAAATACAAACACCACAATGCATGCAACACATAACACAGATTTTTCCTGTGGAAATCTAAATGGTTGAAAACCACATGTGAGATGATACTCACAAATTGTGTACTCTTTTTAAGTACTCCATGTTAGGAGTTTACAACGACACTTTTTGGTGCCACCCTTTTATGGGATTTACCTTTAGCCCTATTAGGAGCTTTACCTTGTTAGGAGTAACTCTATTAGGAGATTTCAAACTCAATTTAAAGAGCCACTCTATTAAGATATTTACAAATAAGATCTATTAGGATCCACCTAGTTAAGGGATTTACAAATAAGAAATGTGTTAGGGTCTTGTGATCTGGAAATAGAAACTCCTTTTCTTGATCAGATTATCTATAACATATTCATTTTATCCTGATACAATTATGGAATAACCTATCTTGATTGCACTATCACAATCATGATCTACACACACAAATCTTTGATTTTATGATATAAATATCACTACTCAAGCCCTAATCCTACCAATTCCAAAAAAACTCATCCAAAAAATTTGAAATCTCTTTTCCAATATTTGCACTCAGAGAGACTACACAAAAACACACATCCCAATATAACAATCATCTTTACCAAATAGGTCGGCCAAAGGATAGATCCTTACAATTTATTTTATCAAGAATATTCAAACATGTTTTAACAAACTCAGACTTCGTCTTGATAAAAAGTCTACCTTGATTAATGTAATGTCAACACATCTCCACAAATGAATTGAGATACATCACCATGATGGTTGGAACACAAATGATTCATTGAAACTCGATTAGCAGTTTCCAATGGAAGATCTACCATTGGTAGCTCAAAAACACACTCATCTTTCAATGAAACAACTATTGTAACTAGAAAACATGCTTACCATTCAACCAAATCAATCATGGTCCTCAACATAGCATCAACAACATAATTATATGATCATTCCACCTAACTCATCATAGATTTGATGAACCAATCAAATCACTCATTGTTAATCACAAACTATTCTAGAAATTTCCCTATCACGCATCAATCATACATAAATTACAGAAATCAAATATTCAATAGTTGTGATCATACAGTTATCATCTAAAGAAATTCCCAAGTCTCCCTAGTTATCATCTTAAGACATTTCCAAGTCTCCCTTAAGGATCACGACCATTGGAACCACGTGTAACACACTAATCATCCTTATCACATACTTGGAAACACACTAAGAACACTAGGTCAATACTTGACATTAATGACAACACAATAACTAATCATCTTAGCACAAAATTTTTACCATCACATAACTTACCATCACTACATTAGTTATGGCAACAAAAATTTATTATAGTAGCATGCAACTCATACATATTTCCTATAGTTCTTCTTACTTGTAGCGATAACAATTCATAATCCCTTCTAGATTTCACAACCACCATCCTAAAATCCAAAATGGTAACAATTTTCACACCCCTATCCAACACTTAAAATATTATAATGTAATTATTTCACATAGTACACATTATCAATATTATGTTTTCCATCAAAAGTAATTGAACCTATTCAAACAATTCATATAGTCTGATCATCTCCAAATATAACAGAATCATCATCATATTTTTAATTTTTTACAAACCTACTTTTTTTGATGGTCATATAGCTAACACTTCCAATCAACCATTTATCATTATCTCTTCTAATATGTACTAAAATTTCAAAAAAAATACTATTACTTTCTGGCGATGTCACATTACTAACTTTAGGTTCAGGTTCAACTTTTTTAACTTAAAATAAGCAATCACCTTCTTATGATCCATCATCTGAGATACTATCATCTTCATTAACATAACAAGACTTCTTATTCAATTTTAGTTTTGTCCATGTTCATTTTTATCGACATCCAATAGTTATATGACCAACCTTTCCATATATGAAATATTTAAGAGGTAAGATAACTTCATACTTACTAGTTCCTTTCTTTAGCCTTCTTACAAAGTTTTCTTTACTTCATCTAATCTCTCATCATCTGGATCATCAAAAAATCTCTTTGAATTTTTTCTCTAATCTTTCTTTCATTTCCAAACTTTCTCATCGTGAATGCGCTTAGAGTGTCAAATAATTATTCTCTAGTGAATTGTGCTAGATCATAAGTTTCATCAATTATTGAGACCTTGTCAATGCATCTTTCCAGTAAATTTCTCAAGATTTTCTCTACTACATCCTTATCATCCAGAATGCTACCAATATTATTTATCTCATTTACAACATATTCAATTTTTTGAAAGTAGCTTGCTATATATTCTCATTCTTCCATCCTTAAGATCTCATATCTACCTCTAGTAGGCAATGTCTTAGCTAGTTTAACTTAATCATTTCCTTTGTGCAATTTTTTTTAGTTTTTCCCAAACTTCACAAGAAATTTATAATGTAACAACCTTCTTCAATTTAATTTTAGATAATGAACTAAAAATAACATACCTTTCTCTTTCATTTTCTTCATATATGTCTATCTCCTTCAAAGTAGGAGGTCCATTTGTCAACACTATATATTTATTCTCCACATATTTCCAAATAAATTATAGCTTAAGGAAATTAGATACCCTCTCATCCTAGCTTTCCATAAAACATATTTGGATCCATAAAAGGTATGAATATTTAATTCATGTGCTACCAAATACCCCTATTTAGTTAGACTCACTATCTCAGAACCAAAGCTTTGATTCTAATTGTTTAATGCCTTGAACAACTAAGTGGGGGGTTGAATTAGTTTTATATTAAAACCTCTATCAACTCTATATATTCAAATCTGGAAGATTAATTCCTTAACCACTTAACTAAATAAGGTTTAAACATGAATAAGAACACACATGAACCATACACAATGAATATCAAATTTTTACATGGAAAACCCAAGATGGGAGAAACCATAAAAAATTTATTTCTCATGAATAAAAACACCAGTTAAGGTGACATCGATTAAGGTGATTTTTACAAATGGTGGCTCACTACTAGAATAGTCACTATAGGTGGGCTCACGACCCTATAGAAGAAGAATGAAAAAGTGAAGTACAAATGGTAAAATAAACTCTTCACTCACTAGCTCTAGTTGATTTCAACAATTGTACACATGCTCTAATCACAACCCAACTTTATAATTTCACATAACCTTACATAATATTTGATGGATATTGGTTATAATTAACTTGCTTCAATTCTATCACAATCATCATCTAATTTATATTTATCTTTAAAATGTGAAAACAACAATTTGACCATCAAAACACAATTTGAAATAGGTCTAGACTAAACATTCATGTAGTGGGGAGGAATGAAAAGTGTAACACACCACATGTACTGCCTCACCCAAACAACATGTTACCCAAATTTCACAATTACCAAGGTCCAAGAAATGAACAAGACAAATAAATGAGGGGGGCGGGGAATGAATCAATTATTCATAAACACTTTCTTAAACTTTTACTAAATTAGTAAGAGCATAAAGTATTCAAATAATTAAGATTGCTAAAAATTTGAAAGGACAAAATAAATAAAACATAGAAGACCAAAATTTACATGGAAACCCAAACTAGTAAAAACCATGGAGAAGCTAATTTTCACAAGAACGTAAACACTAGTTAAGGTGACATAGGTTAAGGTGATTTTTACTAGGGCTAACTTCTAGTTTTATCACTGGGCTTTGACTCACTACAAGTTGGGATAAACAACCTTATACAAAGAGATTTATTACAAAAGTTTTGATTGACAAAATATGAAATAAAAGAATTACATGTGAGCATGCATGAAGAAGGTTCCATTGAAACCAAAGTTATCATCGATAGAAAAAATCTAATACAGATCTTCTACCAGCATATAACCAAACCTCTGCAACACAATATGTAAGCTCTTCTCACTAAATCACTACAATCCTTCACTTGGCTTTCTTTTTCTTACACACCTCTACTAGGTGTTCACCAAAATAGTCTCACACTATATCACGTTTAGATCTCTATTTTGTGCATGCATACATACCCTTCCACACCTTAGATACAAAAATGATATCTATATTTATATACATCCAATAAGGTATCCAAATGTGTCATCCAAGCCAAACTACAAGTTGGCCACACAAAAAAGGATATTACATTTTTATTTAACATGTTAACATCAAACCTAAATCAAGGTCATACTTAAGAATATTTACAAGATTTTACCATAGAACCTAAATATAGGTCACACATAAGATACATATGTTTCATATCATATTTACGAAAATACTATGAAATTTTTAGAATACCACAATCAAGTGCATGACTTGACCAACAAAATATCTGAGCCAACCAATGCATATGAATTGATGAAATGTCTCTCTAACCAGATATAATCACTATAGAAAAAATGTTGATGAACTACAAGAATGTCCAAGTAGCAAGAACACTGGGAAGAATGAAATGTAAGAAAAGTAGTCAATAGGTACCCACAAAAACTCTAACCATCTGCACTCACCGACATATACAGATGTATTAGAAGATGTATTGTCTATTTTGAAACAAGTACACCTAACACCATACATAAAAATTGCATGTACTAAAATTTTTTGATATGTAACGATGAAACCTTGATATCATACCGACACTATAACAACAACCAAAAATATCCAACTCATACTACCAACAACCAATCAATGCCACTAGACAACTAACTAATATAGAGATTTTAAAATCAATGATAACAATGCCAACAACATCTCAATATTTCTAACAATCTCCCCCTTCGACATTGATGGAAAAATACCAAAAACATGAAAACTCCAAATAACCCAAAAATTCCCCCTCAGTAGATGTTTTTGTTTTCCTCTTTGTCTCCCTGTTATTTCCACAATGACAAAGGGAAAAAAAATAGAACTCAAAAAATTTAAACAAACATAATAGTTTGCACATTAAAGACCTTATTATATCTTTCTTTAATGATCAGGAGCATCCTCTTCTACTCAACAACAACAACACGCATCTGGGTGCATAGCCTATCATGCTCCACTAACATGTCAAAATTTGAAATCCATTTTGGAGATTGAAACTTCCATTCATAATTCTCTACATTATAAAGGATACTAGAGATATGTTCCAACCGAACCTTGAGCAAGTCCTTTACCAACTAGAATCTTTGAACACTAAATCTTCACTTTTTCTTTGAAACTACAACAATTCACCTTGTAACTATCCAACTCTTATCCTTTCTTTTTATTCTTTGTCCTTGAAATAATCATGGCTTTTCCAACTCATTCAATTCTATCTCAATCACTTCAATTCTATATTTAAAATTGCCAATAGCAACAGGCCATCAAAGACAATACATGTGGAAATATCAAAAAAAATTCTTTATACATTTCTTGGTCTCACCAATTAATTTGGATAACTTATATGTTTTGCATCAGTACACTTTTTCTCAATCAGCTCCATTATGCAACAATCTACTTTCAATATTTCTAACCAACTCAACTGGTAGAATACTAGACACACTAGAAACCATGATCTTCTTACTGATCAAGTGTTCAATCAAAAATTCATCTATGTTTATATTCTAGTCATCGAAGAGAATCTGGACCCTAACTCATTTATTGTATCAAGCTCACCATCTTCTAGCGTAGACTAAACCACATCAGAATCCACATAGTCAATTTTTTATGAAGAAACCACATATTTCTCAAACTCTTCTTCATCCTCTAAGACAGTAATAATTTACTTTCTTTTATCACTAGTCTTTGTCCTTTTAGGTTCTGGGGGGGAACAACCAGCAATAATATTTATACTTTTCCGACCAAAGGAGGAACCCTCCTCACCATGACTTACAAAAAAAAAAACTAGAAATGAACTTGAGTTGGAATAAATATTCATTTCTAATGAAGTGAAATACACTTTTCAAGCATCTGCATGGTTCTATACAAATCCTAAGTATCTATAAATCTTTTTACTAATAGGGATGACAGTCCTCCACTCAATATTTTTATTACCCAATAAATAACTCAAGAAATATAAAACTAAGAATACAACCAAAGATCCAAACTAAAATCCATAACTATCCTCTATAGTCATCTTGAAATTTTCAAAAAAATTATCCAACAAATTTTTTTGCAAATCAAATTGAACACCTTCCCTAACCACTTTATGAGCAATGAAACTTCCACTATCGAAGTGGCGCCATCATTATGTCAAAACTAAATTTTATCATAAATTCCATAGGCAACATTCCTCACCCACCGGATCAACAAAATTATTTATCAAGAATGCACATTGATCATGGTCAATAATATTCAACTCATTTACCTCTTTGTAACTAATTGAATCTTCTTTCCTAGTAATTCACAAACGCTACACAACCTCGTGATATCTTCAACTACCTTTTTAGTCACCTTATAGGACTTGTTTGGCACAAGATTTTCATCCTAAAACTAAATCAACAAAAATATGATAAATTCCTTGTCATCAAACTAGGAAAATTCTCCCCATATTTCCAATCTAACATTTTGAATCCTTTGCAACTCATATAATGATAATCCTACTCCCAATTATTTGATCTTTCCATGATCAAATTCCTAAACATACAATTGTACCAGTACCACAAACAACCAATTGATATTTCATCATCACACTTCAAAAATTCTTCTTTAACCTTTCTTAAGCTCAGCTAAAAACTTTGATTTTTCCTCTTGAAATAGTTTCCAAATGATTTAAAGTATTCACATTTATAACCATGATCCATCATAATTTATTTTCCTACTAAAAATTAATTATCGCTAATGAAACCTAATTGTATCGTGCACGTCAATCAATAGTCATATCTATAATCATTATTTGTCTAATTGTCATAATAGAGAAACGCTAGTTGCAATCAATATCACTCAGAGCATGGGAAATGACTAATATATCATTTAATAGTCCCGCTAATGTAAATCATTTAGCTCAATTATCGAATGAGCTAGTACTAGGGTCTACTACTATAGAGTTCTCTTCACCAAAAAAACCTCTCTTCTTCCATGTCATGTTGGTCTTTTGAGGTTCATTTGACACTATAACATTTTACCATTTTTTATATTCACCAGAGCACCACAAAATATGCATGTGTTAGCATATTGACCAATCTAACCACATTTGAAATAACTGATATTCCTTTGACCTAATTTCATTGACCGAACCCTTGATCTACATTAATTAGCCTTGTGACCATAATTATGTCACATATAGAAATTCCTATGAAATACATTATTCATTTGACTCTTCTTAACTAAATTAGAAACTTAACATCTACATTGATTAAATTTATCACCAACCTTATGACAATAAAAATATTGAACCATATGTTCTTTCCACATCTTACATTCAACGACCTTATGACAAAAATTAATGTATATCTTACAATAACCATTAAAAGATAAGTACCTTTGAGCATTTTATTGTCTTATCGTAGGCCTTCCTGTAGATTTATTCTAATTCATAATCTTTTCATCTACCTTAGACTTCTCTTTAGCTTCAACTCTTTTTCTTTGCCTTTTTTCTTTAGATGTGAACATTCACTGGTATACCCTAATCCTACCTTATCTTTGTGACTCTTCTATTAGATAATAACTAATCCAAAATAGTACTACTCTCACAAACCTTATCTTTAGATCTTAGCTTTCTATAATTCCTGACTAACTCCCTTGTTCCTTTCTCTAAACTTTAGGATCTAATCCCTCAACTTATTGATACTTGAATTCACTTCCTTCATGGTTTCTTTTAACTCATCATTCTTTGATCTGGTACCCTCAATGTCACTTATTATCATTTAACAATCATCATTAGTACAATATTCTCCTTCCATCTGTTCAAACAACAAAGATCACCCTAAAGAGATAAGTTATATTTGTAAGGGACCAAGCTCTAATACCAATTTTTGAATAGGACAAATAATGAAGAGGGGGGTGAATTAGTTATTCGTAAAAATATTCTTAAACTTTTACTGAATAGGTAAGAATATAAATTATTCAAATAATTAAGACCGATAAAAATGTGAAAGCACAAAACTATCAACACATATAATGTTCACCATAATTTAGGTGGAAACCCAGACTGGGAAAAACCATAGAGAAGCTAATTCTTATGAAAGGAAACACTGATTAAGGTGATTTTTACAAGTGCTCACTACTGGTTTCCTCACAATAATTTGGATCTGTTAGAATTTATAATCTTCCCTTCATTGTATTATTTAAATAAGGATAAACTAAGGTATCTTTCATGTATTTTTTTCCTCTAGTCCAAATGGGAGGACAACTCATATTTTTTAATTCCTTCAATAAGGAAATTAGTTTATTCCTCCTTAAGAGGATATGGACACTTGTCACACACACTTATGAATGGTGGCATTCATAGACTTGGGAGTTACATTCTAACTCCTCTCTCTCATCTCTATTTAAGAGATGTCCCTCTCTCTCATTTCTCATGATGAAGTTATTGTATTGAGCATCTCTCTCTCTCTCTCTCTCTCTCTCTCTCTCTCTCTCTCTCTCTCTCACACACACACACACACACATTTTTTTTCATACTTCTAACATGGTATCAGAGCTGGTTTAATCTTTCTTTTGAGTGTTTACAGGAAGGTTTCATTTGAAGGAGAAAGCCTCTTCTTATTGATCTAATATTTGTTGCAACTCTTTCTTGTTCTTTTTTATTTTAGTTATTTAGTTTCTAACCCTCTTTGGAAGGCTTTCTACTAGAGAGTAGTTTTTTGAATTTTTTTGGGTTTGGACAGTTCATCGCCAAACCCAGCTTAGTTTCTTCATTTCAAGTTTTTTTTAGAGCTAACATCACCCTCTGTTGGGTGGTCGCAAGGGTTTTAATCTTATTTTTGCATATTTTCTCTAACGGTCTTGCAGGCTTTAATCTATTCATTTTTCTTTATCAACCCTCTGCTGGTTTGATTCTTGCAGGATTCACATAATATTAATCAGCATTTTATAATATTTTTGGTTACTAATTTTATCTATCTCCGGTTCTTGATCTCTATTGATCTAATCCTTGTGCATACAGACATATCTCCATTTTTTTTCCATTCCAACTACAGGCGTAGTCTATAAAAAAAGGTAAGTTAAATTATATATTTATCTCTGTTAAACTAATCTCTATTTCCCTCTTCCTTAGCTTCCTTCCATCCTATGTGAGCCTCATCTTGGTTGCATGAAACCTCTGGTATCAGCCACTTCATACTTGTTGTAAACTACTCCTTCATACTTCATGTTGACTGCGTGAGTTTTGAATGGTCTCTGTGGTGTCAACTTCTCCCTTGGCTTACGTAGCCAGCCTTATAAGCTTTGTTCGTAGCTCCCTACCTTCATTCACCTCCCTGGCTCCTTGGTTTCTCCCTGCTTTTGGGTGAGCTTCCTCTATAACAAATTATCAGCGTTTGTGTAAGTTTTTTATCTGTCATTAGCATTCATATTGTGCTTCAATTTGGAGTAATTTGCAATTTTATTTTGCTTTGTGGAAGGAATAAATACCAATCAGTGTGAGTTTAATAAATTGGTTTCCTATAATTAATTTGCTTGATTGGTATAAAATATTATATAAATAATATTATACTCTTTTTTATAACTAGTTTTGAACTAAACCAAAAGGGTTTACGATAGATAATCTTGCAATAATTTTTTTTAATACACTTCATTTCTTGTGACTGGTCTTGAACTAAAGTAAAAATGGAATAATCTAATTGACTAAGTAATAATTTGTTGGCTGGAGTTTTGAACTGAAATGGCATAGGAATAATCATTGTTGTAGTTGCCAAAAAATAACACAGCCAGTCTTCTCTACCATCTTTCTTTATTTAGTACCCTTAATAATGTCTCATGATATCTTTGTCATCTTTCTTTATTTAGCACTGTTCTCTTAGCATAAATCATCATTCTATTCTAGATATCATTTTATATCTCTCCTTTCAATTATTTCATCTTCTATTTACTTTATTTAGTGTTGTTTGATTCTTCTTTATTCCTTTTTTTTTGGTCTTATCGTTGGTTGGTATATCTTTGTCTGTAATTTTATGGCACATTTCTATTTGTAGTGTTATTCATGTAACTTTTTTTCCTCCCTTATCCCTCCACGCACCTACTTTCTCTCCATTTATCTTGCTCTCCTTTCCTTGCGCAGCTAACTCTTCCTTCTCTATTCCTAGCCAATGCCCATGTAGCCCTTTTAACAAACATTCATTTAATCTTGTTTATTTATCTCCATATGGTCCTCCTCTTGGTAGCCTCTGTATTTGTTGTTTAGCTTCTTTGACATAATATCCCACTTATTATGTCAAGCCTAAAAATTAAAAAACTATTGGAAAACTTATTTAATGCTTATAATTATTTCACATTTTCGTAAGTTTTAATTATTATGATTCCATAAAAAAAAAATTTCCAACTTTCATTCACGATATTAAATATTGTTCCATTTTATATATTATTTAATACAAGTTTAAAATACATTACTTTCAAGTTTAAATATCATTTTCTTTTCTCTATTGTTTCTGATTTAACCTTCATTCTATTTTGTTTTCCCTGTCTCTTAATTCCATTAAGTTAAGGAATTAAAAGTTGCTATTTTTTTTAAATCTTATCCACATTTTATTTTATTTTTGGCATAAACCTTATATTTATATTAATATTAATCTAGTTCAAAGGGCTCCCGGAGAAAGAAGCAGTAAAGAAAACTATGTTCATTACCCATATATATACAAAAAGAGCAGGGTCTTGCTCGAAGAAAGTTTCATAGACTACCCAAAAACCCACAGGGACGAAGCTCGACCTATGAGCAAGTACAAAAAGAGCCCCCAACCCAAATGGCAAAATAAATCTGCATTACAATGTGTTCCAAGCTGGAAAATACAAATATTTAAACCCCCTGATAGAGATCCCTTTACATTGATCATAATATATTTACAATGAGAAAATGGCCACCATAATAGGAGTATGACATTAGCCACGTAATACAATGTACCCAATAAAATGACAAAATTCTCATTAAGAATCCATGCAAGGAGACTGAATCCACATTTTAATTATAAGTTTCAAAATTATTTTATAATCCTATGGAGCCTTTATTCAAATTTCAAGTTTTCTTAAAGGTCTCTTAAAAATACATAATTTTATAATTCTTTAAGAAAAAATTAGTTAGAGATTTTGTATTTTAAGTTTTAAATTTTTTATTAAGCTTTATTCATTCAGTTTTTTTAATTAAGTTTTTTTAAAATTAAATTTTATTAAAATTCTTATTAAATTTTAATTAATTTATATTCTAGTAAAAAAAATTCCTTGAATCGTTATTTTTTTTTAAAAATAAAAATAGAAAAAATGTTCAAATATTAAAGTTTATTTAATCAAAAGGATGTGTTTGTTTCAATTTTTTGATCATTTTTTCTTAAATATAGGAGTTTTGAAGTTTTAAGATTTATATTAATATTTTTCATTATATATATTGTTTCATTTAAAATTTTAATTGTCATAGAATTTTTTATATCAAAGAAGGAAATTTATGTTTTCTAGCTACATTTATCGATGATAACTTGTTCAAATTTTTTGAAATACATTGTTAATTTTAAGAAGCAAAAAGGTATGTGAAAATTGGTTGATCCTGCAAAGAAAACAAATTCATTGTTATTTTTCTAAATTATAATTGTTCAAGTATTGTGAGTTATCTAAAAAAATTATCTTTATGAGTATTATGAAAAGTTTAGGTGGCTCCTTGGTATAAGTTCAATATAGCTTGATCATAAGTTTGTCCTATAATTTTACGAGTGTATTTCAATGTGGTTAAACCCCTATATAAGTTATAAATGAATAGTGTTTATTGATTCAAAATTTACTATGATTTCATGCATATGTAAAATATATTTTGTGAGGTTGATGCTATGAGTTGCAATTATATGCATTAGGTTGGCCTGGTGTCACCCAAGGTCATATGTATCCTTGAACTATGTTGTATCAAACCTTTTTTAAGCTTCTTGCTTACTCCTTGTTTAACATTTTGTTAAACTAACTTGCTCATTAAATTGATTTTGCACTTTCAACTGTCATGCACTTTAAATTAATTCACACTTTAAACTGACTTCACTATTGCTAATTGATTGCTCGATCCTTGCTTTGTTCAAATCTCTCTAACCTCTTTCTTCATTTATTCATTTTTTTCTGGAAACATGAATTCATTCTTTCGAATATTTCCATGGTGGGTCCGTCCTTTTAATATTCGCACTTGTGTTCACCTTGCATGGAGATTTTAACTGATATCTAACAATTTATGCTTATTTCTATTCCAAATATTTCTTACTTATCTCAAATTATTTGGGTTTATGAGTTATCTTACACTATCATATTCATTATTCAGTGATTTGATTAAATTTTACTATGTTCTATTGATCTATCTGTACATAATTGTAGTTTTATGCTTTTATAGCATCTCGTTATGATCATAGTAGCTGTGTACTAGAATTTGTACCTTCATAGGGTTAGTATTGACAATAATTGAATAAAATAACTAAACTAACCATAAAGGAAGAGCTATTTTAACAAATAAAGACAATGAAGCACTCTATGGATCTCTAACTAAGAGTGTTAATGGTGAAGCTCTCAGTAAGCCTCCATTAATGATAGTCCTAAAATGAGAGTAGATGATAAAGCAAGCTAAAATAGTTCAATTCCAAATTGAAATTCTTAATTAACTTCTAAATTTTCCTTCCTAGCTCAAAATCTCAAGAGGTTAGATGCAATTTTCAAATTTGTGGATGAATTATGTGTTAGTATGATTTAGAACAATAGAGAGGGGGGGTGAATTAGTTGTTCTCAGGTCCTGATGTATAAGACAAACTTAAAAACTTTTTCTTTAAATCAGATCCAATAACCAAAACAAACTCGGTCATCACTGATTCAATAATAGAAACATATAACAATGTAGTCCACTACCCAGCTGTAACTTAACTTGTAAAACACATAAATTTTCAAACCAAAACATTCACACAAGTATTAACACTAGGATTTATAGTGGAAACCCAATGTGGGAAAAACCACTTTGTAACATGCTACTATTATTTTCACTCTTCTGAAATGAGCTCGGTTAAAAGCCAACCCTGTCAAAAGTTACAATACACACTATTAGGTGTGACCTAGTTAAAGGATTTCAATCACCCTATTAAAAGTGAGCCTTGTTATAGGACTTACATACACTCCATTAGAATGCAACCTTGTTCAAAGGATTTAACATATGACTGTTAGGTCAACCTCTGTTAAAAGGATTTTGACTATTATAATGGTTAGAAAGTAGCAGCAATATTGATCTGAAAAACATACAACTCACTTTGCAAATATCAGATCTAATTCTGTACACTAATGATGGTTTATTGACTTTGAAACTTTTCTATCTCCATCTCTGATCTGCTCAAAACTTTTCTTCAAGCAACCACCACAATTCTCCTTCAGTCTTTTCTACTTGTATAGTCATTAAAACTTTACTGATCTTCCAGCATTCTCTTTATCACCCATGCACATGCATATCCAATGCTCAAGTTCCCTTAATACTTTCCTCAATTAGGTTAACTCATCTTATGCCGCTCAATCTCATTTGTAGATCTTAGGGTTAGGTCAGATTCACTGAATCTACCTGCTTCATGTTCTTCGGCTTCACTTCTAGAATTATCTCAAATCTCTTAAAGATTTACAATAAAATGTTTTATAGTGCATTTAATGCTTTCAAACAATCAATAAATAAATTCAACATGTTTTACATAATCCAAGAATTCAACAATGTCGGCTCCAAAACTAAATTCTCTTCAAATATAAAAATGTTGATGCTCGGTCAATACTGTGATCAACTACTCGGTCTTCATGTAGAAAGCTCGATCATTACTAAAAATGTTTCCTCGGCTTATACTATCCTCCTTGGCAATTAACTGTTGTTCAGTCGACACTAGAATTTTGCTCGGCATACACTAACTTGGTCGACACTAACATTACTCAGCTTAAACATGATTTCCACATTTTTTCTCGGTCAAGCCTACCAGTTTAGTCTTCAGTCTTACTAGTATAAACAATGCATTGTCTCATCATTGTACAACATAGTCAAGTACACTTTGTAGTATCAAGATAACTCAACCTTTCCCTAGGTGCTATTGTTACCAACCTTGCCCCAATCCTTCACAACAATACAATAGATATAGTACATTCCTAAGTAGCAACAGTCTTACCAATTAAGGTTTTACATCAATGACAATACAACAATTGTTTCAATTATAGTTTCCAACATTATGAGTGAAATTAGCCTTGCTTTTATAGGATTTGGCAAGGGTATGGGGGTGTAGTTGAGTTTGATCATGATTAGGCTTGAGTTGAGTCTTTGGTTCCACCCTTTGAAGACAATTTAAATATTGTGTCCTCAAATCTTGGGACAAGAAGACAAGATGAGTGGACAAGATATTCTTTTCAATTGAGAGGTTGAGATTCATTTTGGCTTGATCCATGTGAGTTCTTTCCTTAAATCCTATTGGTTGAGGCTTTTTCCTCCCATGTGGTGTTGGGAGAAAATAGGACTTAATTAATTAAATTTAATTAATTTGTTTAGCCATGTGCACCCCTTGAATGGGTTGATTTGATTTAATTCAAACTATACAATTAATTGGATTAATTGCACATTGATTTGATTTGATAGATTTTAATTGATCTTTTGGCTCTTGATTTTTAATTAAATTGAATTGAAGCTTGATTTTAATTTTGATTGGCTAAATGCTTGTTTGGATTCAATTGCCTTGATTTTGCCTTGATTTGTCTTGATTAATCACATGAATGATCCTGTCCACTTTTAGGTGATTACAAATGCCCCTCCTTGAGCCAACATGCGAAGCGTGTTGATTCAAAGAATGTTCTGATCCAACTGATAAAAATTATTGGTTATGTCGATGGTTGATCTTGATGTTTGATATGAGATACCGATTTTGACGATGTTTGATGTAGTTCTGATTGATTTTAGTGTCCTGTTGGTTGATTCAATGATATATTGCTTGATGTGATACTTGATTTGATGTGGTTTGATGTCTGATGCCCCTTTCAATTGATTAGCAAAAAAAATTCTTGATAAAAGTTTATACTCTAATTTGATGGTCGTGCTCCTAATTTGATGATTTTGTTGTTATTTTTTATTATCTAAGTGTATGGCCCCTTGAAAATGAAATAAAATTTGATTGATGTTTTGAAAAATTATGACGGTTTAGGTCAATTTGTGTTAATTAGGTCAATTTTTAATGAATTTTGATTTCATTTCTGATAATGTTTTTGCATCTATGTGATGATAAATGCTCCTAATTTGGCCGATTTGGTGAAAAATTTGGGTCCTCAGGCCCTCTCTAATGAAAGATTCCCTTTTTAGGTCAAAGATACCCTTTTTAGGTCAAAAGGTTTATATAAAGGGGTAAAAAGTCTTTTTTACTATTCATTTTCACTTTTACTTTTGACTTTTGAGCTCTGACCTTCTTTGACTCCTTGATGATGTCGATCTTGATATGTGAGCATAGATTCAAGTGCACCCGATGGTATTAGTGGCCACTAACCTACAGTCCTCTGATAAGTGCCTAATCCTCTTGGTTTTTTCCATTTATGCCTTTAAATTCCAAAAATTTTGAATTTTTCATAGTAAACTTCTCTTTTTTTGCTTTTTAAATTTGAAATAGCACTTTTACCATTTTAAATAGCATGCTTACCCTTCAAATAGCGCTTCCACAATTTGAATTAGTGCTTCTGCAAATCGATATAGCGCGTTTACACACCTGTTCCATGGCATTAACCACTTTTGCTTTGTCAAATAGCACTTTTAAATTTGATTTCGCCTTTGCAATTTAGATTAGTGCGTATGAATTTAGAAATGGCACTTTCAAATAGTTTTAGCACATTTGCCTTGATGTTGTGCTTTTGCATTTTTAAGTAGCGTGTTTAAACGTTTAAACAACACTTTTGAATTTTAGCACTTTTAAAGCCTGAAATAGCACTTTTACCCTGCTAGGAAAGATTTTAAATTGTCATAGTCCACTTTGCAAATTGTTCAACATCATTGATCAGATGATTGGTTAAGGTAACAAACTTGATGTTATAGCGAGTCATAATATGTTAGTATGAGTTAGTCATAGTTTGAATGGTTGATTGTCAATCTAGATTTAGATGATGGGTGATGATGAATTTTCTATCCTCTCTTAATAGACTCAAGAAAATTGATTGTGGTTTGATATTTGTAAATGTTTGATTGACTTGGGATAATCCAAATGATAACCGATTTCAAAACTAATGTGATTGAACTTTCTCTTTGAAGGCAGTGCTTAAGTCATTGGGTGTTCATGGTTCATATCCCTATCTTATGAGCATGATCAATGACCTTAGTGCTTTTGATCGGAGACATGTTAGTCTTTGTGGTCTATCTTTCCTTCTCATTCTACCGCAATTCTGGGTGAATCAGGGTTTAATTACTTCTATGGCTGAGAGGTGGCACTCAGAGCATAATACCTTCCATTTACCTATGGATGAGATGATGATCACCCCGAAGGATGTCTATCGTATCCTTCGCTTTCCTACCAAAGGAGAGCTGGTATATTATGATTCAATTTATGATGGGTCAGCATGTCGATGGGTCTTCTTGGATCCCACCATTGGAGATGATCATATCCAATGGGCATAGTTCCATTCTTTTTCAGTGTTACCAACATTTTTAGGTGCTCTGATTGGTGGATTCCTTCTTCCAGACAGACATGGTCATGGATTTGCAGTTGGATGGGGTCCTATTTTGGAGGACTTGATGGTGCATCCCCATCATTTTGATTGGGGATCATGTGTATTAGCTCAGTTATATCATGAGCTACATACAGTCATTTATAGACAATCTTCCATGCTCACTGCAGGAGTGATTTTACTACAACTTTGGACTTGGGAGCATATCCCAATGACACATCCTATCATAGCACGACAATGAGATCTAGGCTGGCCATTCATCTAGATGTATGAGGGTATGGTGATTCAGACCCATATGGGTAAGTTGGATTATTGGCATCGTGTCATCGATGATATGGATGTTGTGGTTTGGAGGCCATATGTGGGATGTGAGGCTTGGCCCGTGGATGGCACTGAGTTTCCTTTCATGTTCTGTTCATAATAGATGATTGGTCATTCGACTTATATCATTGAGAGATTTTGTTTTAGGAGAGTTTTGTGTCAGTATGGGCACACATAGGGTATGCCCCAAGGAGTGGCTATGTATGCTCGGGTCCAGGCAGAGAGATCTTTATGGGGTCCCTGTGTGGATTACAAGATAGCTATCTAAGAGATTTGAGACCTTGGGTATTTTCCTTGATTAATGAGAGAGCACATTATGGATGTTGGTATCACAGATGAGTATGCATATTGGCTGGCTCAGCACCCATTTCTAAGGTTTACAGATCCTATTGAGAGAGTCCCAGGTATTGATGAGGTGTTAGACGGTGATGGAGGTGATGCAGGAGATGATGGAGATGATGCAAATGATGGAGATGGTGGTAGAGGTGGGGGTAGGATTAGAGCATGGTGTGGATGATAGGGTTGTTAGGAAGTTAGAGTAGGTAGAGTACAGATTCTAGTGATTATTGTTGCTCCTATCCCTCCTAGGGTTGGTGGTGGTTAGGGTAGAGGTGGTGCAAATAGAGCATTTCATCAGGTTGCTACAGATCTAGCTATTAGATAGGGTCAGTATAGAGCTAGGTGACAGACAGAGATGGATGCACAGATTTCACAGGTTTTACTTGATCGGGCACAGGGTCCTCCTGAGCTGATACCTCCAGTTGTTCCAAAGGCTACATCTTTTTAGGAACCTACTTCTACTTTGATGCCATCATCTTCTTCACATCCCTCTTCTTCTAGTTTTGTTCCATCACTATCAAATCCATCTTCATCCATGCCTTCTTCTTTGATGCCTCCACCACAGATTCCTTCTACTCAGGCTCCTAGCACAGCTACAGCAGAGGTTCAAGCCTTACATTCAGAGATGTCTGAGGTTGGACAGGAGGTTAGGCAATTGAGTTCTATGATGCAGGTCTTTATGGCAATGATGAGTCATCAAGAATTACAAGCAAGCTCGAGTCATCCTCTAGATAGTGCTCCTAGTCCTGATGGTGGAGATGGTGCTGGTGGTTCAGCCAGTTGATCCATGATTTGAGCTATTTCAGATTCTTGATTTGATGATGCACATATGATCTCATTATTTTGTTGATATTGAGACATTGGACTATATTGTATCTTTTGATTCATCGATGTTGTTCATGTTGATACATTGATACTTTGATGGACTTTGATCATCTGGATATTGCATTTATGATCTTTCCATAGACTTTGATATTCTATTGATTTCATGATGATGTTACCATAGACTCTAATACTCAGTTTGATAGCTTTATTATATATGATTTCATGATGTGTTGGATCTCCTTTTCAGGTGTTGTAGCATGATATGCAAATCTAGATGGTTCTATCTCTTATATGCTTTGTTTTATGCTTTTTAGATGCAATTTTTTATATGTATGCACATGTTCTATTTATGCTTAGATGGTTGTCTTATGTATGACTTAGAATAGATGGATGAATGTGATGAACTTTAATGATTAATGCTTTATTTATGGATGCAATGATGCATAGATGGATTAGATGAATAATGCAATGTAATGACTTAATAGATAATGGATGTATTTATTTTGGTATATGGATGCAATGATAATGCAAGTGTGATGACCCTATATGAATTTAATGTATAATGATCATGGGTATTTTATGATTAATGATTCTAAATGTTAAATGTGATTTAGATGAATGATGTTGCAATGCAATGAGATTAAAATGAATAATGTAACATGCAATGTTTTGAACTAAATGATATGCACCTAATGATGAATTAAACTGATTTCAATGGATGTAATGATGTAATTATTTTTCCCTAATGAATGTAATAATAATGCACTTGATGGATTCAATATGGATGATTTCTTTTATGAAGTATGATGTTTTTTAAATGAACTAAATCTTCAATGATGCAATTTAATGCACTTAATGATTTTTAACATGGATGAATGAATGTCACATAATGCATTAAATGTATTGTCAATGGATTTAAATGATATATGCAACCTAATGCAATTGATTTAAAATGAATTCTAATGCAATGAACTTAATGATTCAAATGATGGATAGACTTAAATGAATACAAGATCTAATGACAATGATTTTTAATGCAACTTAAAGCAATGATTAAAAATGAATCTAACTAATGCAAGTGAACTAATGGAATGCACTTTTGTTTTGTTTTTTGGATTTCCAACACACTAAATCACATATGGTTTTTGGTGATCCTTTGATTTTTTATTTGACCACACCCCCTTTCATTTTGTCATTTTTCCCTCTTGTAATTTTAAACTAAGAAAGGCAAAATATATTAAATGCATTTAATCTAAGATGTATGCAACTAACTATCATTATTCAATAATTTGGAGCTAATAATCATCATTGAGTAGTTTTTGGATTCCCCATTTAGTACAACCATCACTAGTTCAACCATGATGAGTGTAATTTAAGATCTTTTGATTTTTTAAATTTTTAAATTTTTTTGAATTTTAAAAGATTTTCAATGTTTTTTAATTTTAGAGATTTTAAATTTTTTTGGATTATTAGAGATTTTGTATTTTTTTTGGATTATTTGAGGAACATTTTCACTTTTTTTTTTCTTTAGATTTTTAGAAATTACTAGTTCTCAAACAAGATCACATTGAATTTTTCCCCAATATCTAGCAAGGTATAGGACATGAAAGATGGATTTGCAAACTGATGATTCACCAATGAATAGGCAATGATGGATGAAGCAAGTGTGTTACCCATAGGACCATCTCCTCAAGATTATCCAAGCTAGGGAAAAATAATATCTCAATATAGGCCAATGATGTGGTGTTGGATAGCATATGGAATAATGACCTGGTGTCATGACAATGGTCCAAAGGAGTGGACATATCAAGAGACTTTCTATAACATATTTTCCATTTCTTTTATTTTTCATTTGGATCAAGATCAAGGGATCAATATGGATAGGATCACACAATCATGATAAAGTGGTGATGAAGGCTATGAGTGAATGGTTTGGGATTATGGGAACGCTTCTTAGGAATAATGAAGGTGGATTTAGGATAAGAAAGATCATGATAAGGTAGTGTCAATGCAACAAGTGAATAGGCTGATGGATAGGATAATTCATGTCAAGATACTTAATAGTCATGGATATGTTCAACCTTGTCAAGATCAAAGGCGAAAGATGTAATATGGATGCAAGTGAGATCAATGGTAGAAAGATGGAGGATATGATGGATGAAACTTGCCCCCAAGTCTAGAGTGCAAGAGAGGAATCATGCATGACACTTGTTTGCTAGGTTTTCATCATGGTACTTGTCCAAGATGCCACAAGAAGTGGTTTCACCATAGGATGGATTTATTTTTCTTTTCTTTTTTTTTTCAATTTTCTCTTTTTGGTGAACTCAAGCTTCATGTTCTTTGTATACTCCTTGAAAAGGTATGATATGATGGGCCAAGGCCACTGAAAGGTATGCTCAAAGATGTTGATATGGTGATGGAAAGGTGATATGGTGGATAAGGTAAAGGGTGGCTAAAGATTTATGCAATGGATTGGATAATGGAAATGGAAGGATAATGAATGAGAGGATAATAATTATTTCATTGTGTGGGTGTGAAAAAGGGAATGGAAGGATAATGAATAGGAAGATAAGAAGTATTATCAAGATCAACATTGATACACACCTTGAAGGGTAGTGGAATAATGGAGGAAAAATGGGTGAAATAGATTGAGATTCTGATGTAAGAGAGGATATGGATCTTGGGATACAAGGACTCAAAATGGATGGATAAGATGGAATGTGTTTGGTAGAAAGTGGAGTGGAAGCCTTTGGAATCTTGAATGTCAACTTTGATTTCTCTTCCGTGTGTAAGTCCTTCAAAAGTGACTTGAGAATCCACACTTTCTTTGATTTTTCTTTCCTTTTAGATTCTTTAGAATGCATTTATTCAATGAGGGATTTAGGAACCCAGATTTTCCTTGATTTTTCTTTTTGCTTGATGGACCTTTGTGGCCTCTTGAATATTTCTTTTTTCCTTGCATTCACATGTCAATTAGATGGGACATGGTTCTCTTCATACATAAGTGGATTCTTGGATTTCTGATTTTTATGTTGTGCATTCAAATTGCCTCCAAAGGACTTGGGATTGGTGGATGAATAAGGTTGATATGGATGGTCTGATATAGAGGATTGACATGGATGGGTGCTTCGTTTCTCAAGTATGTCTTTCTTTTTTGATCTTGATAGGGTATAGGGTAAGTGGATTGTGGGATAGGGATGGTGGGAAAAGTAGATGGAGGAATGTAAGGGTCCAATATGGATGGAAGATATGAAGGTTTCAATTTTGGGATATAGGGACCAATGATGGATTTGGAGGATGTATAAGGAATATGCTTATGCACAAATGGAGATAAATGGGATGTGGGAGGGATATCAACATCTTTATTTTGAGCTGCATGGCCAAGGATTTTGTCTTTCAGATTTATCTTTGTACCAATAGGCTTATATGTAGCTTTGATAGGAGTGACTTTGATAGGAGAAGTTGAAGCTTGAGATAGATATGGAGGCTTATGAAAAGTGAATTTTGGGGTACTTTGATCTTTACAAGGATCTTTTGATAACCTAGGAAAAATACTTTGCTTTTGATTTTCAATAAGTTCATTAGAGATGGAAGGAACACCTTAATCTTTCTTAGGAGATGGGTAGGATATAGGAGGTGAAGGAATATAGGTTGTTTGAGATGGAAGGATATCTTCTTGAAATAAATGGAAGGGTATGAAGGATTCATCATGTGATTCTTGGGGTATGGGACTTTGTTCAAATATAGGATAAGGAGGGATATTATGTTGATCTTGATCCTTCATAAGACTTGTTTCTTTGTAATTTTTATTAGTCTCTTGACATGGAGCTACTTCTAAGGACAATGTAGGAGTTTGGATCCACATGATGGATTCTTGAAGGGATGATGGATGTTCATTTGAAATAGGTACAATAGGCATTGTAGCACGTGAAGGCTTGGAGTCTATAACCTTTGAAGTATGAAATAAGTTTGTAGCAAGATTTAGGTTAGCTTGGATCTCTTTTAGAGGTAGCCCTTGAGGGTATACATAGTCATTATGAAAACCTTTTGGATCTTTGTTTGATGGAGGAATATTGGATAGCTTTGCTTCTATATGAAATGGAGGAATGGTGGAATAAGAGAAATCTATAAGAGGACCACTACTAGACATGTGTTCATAAGTTTGATCTTTCTTGAGAGTAGTATCTTCATTAGATGATTCATTAGGATCTTCAATTTCAATTAAGTCATCATCAATAAGATTTTGGATTTTATGTTTCAACTCCATGCAATCTGAAGTTTCATGTTCATTATGTCTATGATATGTACAATAGTTACTCAGAAAGATAAAACCACATGAAGTGATTCGAGGTAACGTGATGAGATCATTTTCAAGGATTTTTTCCAAATCCAATTCGTATGAAATTAACTAAGGTGTAAATGATCTATCCCAAGGATATTTGGATGTATTTGTGTTTCTCAAAGAGTTGTCATATGATGAATATTGTTGAGATGGGACTAATTACTCTTAATTTCCTTGATCAAAGATGAGATTTTGTTGATATTTTGAAATAGATTCTTCATCAAATATTGGTTTATCATTAGGATATTCTTGATCAAATATAGGATTTTCATGATATTCTTTTTGATCAAATTTTGAATTATCAAATATATGGCATTCATGATGTTTTTCTTGATCATAGAGGTAAGGAAACAATGTTCTTAATGAGAATTGGTTGGATAATGTTTCCATTTCTTTTTCCATTTCTTGAATTCTTGTGAATAGAATATTATTTTCAATATTTGTTGTTAATTGATTTTTGGATCTTAATGGATGTTTTCTTTTTGTAATCATAGACTTTCAATCACAACACAATGATTTTATCAATTATCACAATAAATTCTTCCAAGCAATCTACCTAAGGTAAAATTTGGCTTTTAAATGGCTCTAATGAGGTAGGCTTACTAATTTATCAATGTATTTAATCAAGATTTTGTTCAAAATGGATATTAAACTTTCATCCTCCAAGTATATTAAGAGGATTCCCACCACTAGTATCTTTGAGTTTTGTGTAATCCTGGAGGACTACTCGAGGAAGTTCAAAAATTTAACACCCTTTTGTCACACACTCCATTAAGGATGCATGTATTTTGTTTTATAGTGGGTTGTATGATCATGGCAAAGGTGAGTGTATCCCACTTTGGGTTGTCCCTTTCACTGGCCCTTTTAAGGCAAATATCAGGAGGCGAGCCCAACTAAAGATCTAGCATGTTCGTGAGAAAGCAAGAAAATGGAGTTAAGAGATAGGTTTTGGGAATTTGATTCACCAAAAGGTGAAGAGCATATCCCTAGCTATTTCTCAATTTCCCAAACACAATTAACAATGTTCAATTACCAAACCCACTAAACTAATGGGATTCGAGTATTGCTACTCTCCTCCACAAACAAGGGGTTTAAGATTTTATGTGCTTGATTTCCTTAACCTTTCTTTTAATCAAGAAATTTTGACATGTTTGGCATTTTGATTCACTAAAAGAAGTGAAGAGCATAGGCCTAGTGTCCCAATTTCTCAAACAATAATAGGTTGTATTTTAATTACTAGATTTTTTAAAGCACCAAAGCCACAATTTAAGTAAAAAAAAATGACTAAGTTTAGGCTTACCTTTTCCTTGTAGATAGCAAAGGCTAGGGGCATTTTTGATGGTTTTCATTTATTTAATGCTTACCTTGGCGATCATTCCTTTCCAATGTGTTTTTCCTCCAGCAAGTTAGTCAACAAAACTAGCAATAATGAAGAAAACAAAATAAAATTGAAGAAACAAAGACAATTGAATTTTAAGCCTTATTTGTCAAATTTAAGAAAAACTTGATTAAGGTGAAAATATCCAATTTAATGAAATGAATTTTTCCTTATATGCGTCTACAACTTTGAGATAATTCTCATATACCTGAACTTCTTGCTGTGAATCCTCCAAAAAAAGTTTAACATGAGCAATGTTCTCCTCCTTGATTTTCCTTGTCAAAGCTTTGCCTTCTTGATTGAATCTGCTCTCTGGCTTTTTCACTTTTTGGTGATCAGTCATCCTACAGAGTCATGAAATTCATTTTCTGACAGTCAGAATTTAAAACTTTGTAGTTTATGTAAAAGTGTTGCAAAAAAGATTAAAAGTGCTATTTAACTCTTTAAAAGTGATGTAGATTGACTCAAAAGTGCTATTTAAAATTTTTAAAGTGCATAAACAGATAGTAAAAGTGCTAAGTAATCAAGCAAAGGCTTTTGAATGTAAATAAAAGTGCTAGATAAAATTGTAGAAGCACTTGGTAGTCAAGGAATAAGCACTGTTAGAATTTAAGACAGAAGTTAGAAGGACTCAAAAGCGTTGGTTGACTGTGCAAAGGCACACAAATTTGTCATAGAAGCGATGAAACAATGCTTAGAAGCATTTTTTAACTGCTCAAAAGCATCATTTGAAGTCTCAAAAGCATTGTTTCCCTGCAAAACCGAGAGTTAAACATGCAAAAAATTGAACAAAAATGAAGATTATGAGATTTTGAAAAAGTGAAGCCTAGAGCCCCATGGTGGCTGCCATTTTGTATACAAGGAAATGTACCTCCATAGGATTAGTATTTTAAATAAATTAAATAGAAACTAAATAACCATAATATAGCATTCTATTTAGCAAATGAATGAATAATTAAGCATCCTATGGCTCTCTAACTAAGAGTGTTAATGTGAAGCTCTTAGCAAGCCTCCATTAATGATAGTCCTAGAATGAGAAATGAGTGATAAGCTAAGATAATTAATTCAATTCCAATTAGAAATGCTCAATTAACTTCTAAATTGCCTTTCTAGCTATAAAATGCAAGAGTTTAGATGCAATTCTTAGATTTGTGGATTCATAATTGTTTATTTTAGCCTTACTTTTATAGATTTAGGCAAGGGTAGGGGGTGTAGTGGAGTTGATCATGATTAAGCTGTTGGACTACAACTGATTTGGAATTTGATTGAAGGATCTGTGATTGCAAGATCACTGAGAAGTTGCTGATTAGATATGTAATATGATTAAATTAGTATTATGTTGTCATTGATGCCAACTAGTTTGATAGCACTTATCTTGTAAGTTACTATACCGAGACATCTAAAGAAAGGTGAAAGACATGAAGAACAAAGAATTCTACATGAGGAAAGATGTACATGACAAATGAGGATAAGGAAGACATTGAGTAACTTATTGATGAGTCTATGACTTGATGATATTGACTTTATTATGTTGCATTCATCTATAATGAAGTATAGAGTTGAAAGACACAAAGTAATGTTGTCGATAAATGAAGCATTTTTAGTATACACTAATGGAGTGTAGTGTATACTAACCACAGTATTCACTAAGCAGTGTTCACCGATGCATTCTTTGTTAATCGAGTAGAATAGAATGAATTAAATGTTTAGTTTAAGCCGATAGGAATGATGAGCTGGCAAAAGTATAACATCAAGGTAACAGATAATGTTTGTTACGTAGATCAATGGCTAAAAAAATTCAAAGAAGATCTAATGGAGAAGATTGAAACATGTTATTGACACAAGTACCGAGAAAGTTTTAAGTGGCAAAAATCTATGAATGTGATTAAGCGGAAAAATCTGATGGTGGAGAAGAAAATGATTTACTCGTCTTTATAAGAGAATAGAATTTCTTTAGTAAGGAGCTGAGAAGAAGAAGAAGCTGTAAGAATTTCACGTGAACAAGCTTTAATGCATTCTGATCATACTAGTTAGTGAGAACCGAGCTGCAGAACATTTACCAAGCTACAAAGAGCTATTACCGACGGACAGTAAGTTGATACAGTATTGAAACTGAAGTGAAATATTGATCAGAAGGATTTGAATGGACTAAATATTGATCTATAATCTGAAATTAAATTTTTATTAAGGAAGGTCATTTTATTGTTACATATTTAACCATTGTATACAGTTCAAATCTCTTAACTGAGTGGACTCTGAAAGTCTTATGATGTATCATTCATAGAATGAACATTGTTATCCTGTCAACCCATAGTGAATGATGGTTGGACGATAACTTCTAGTCTAAAATCCTCTAACAAGGTCACACCTGACAGTGTGTTTGTAACCTTTACTAAGGTTGGGTCTTAATCGACCTCACTTTAGAAGAGTGAACAATTTTGGGTTGCCGGTCCCAGGTGGTTTTTCCCTTTACAGGGTTTCCATGTTAAATCTTTCATGTTATGTGTTGATTTTGATGTTTGTTTGTTATCATACCTTGCATGTTACATATTAGATTTGATCAGTAAATAGTTTAGTATTATATTGGTAATCGGTAAAAGCACAGACAGTGAGAGTTATTATTGCTTACTGACGAGTAGAAAGTGAAGAAATTATTTTGAATTATACATTTGGTATTGGGACACTAGATAACTTATTCACCCCCCTCTCAGTTATTCTAACAATTGGTATCAGAGCACTAGTTGCTTGGAACAAAGTTTTAAGGACTTAAGCGTAAAGGTCTCAAGATGTATAAGAGGAAAGTACCAAAATTGAATAAAGAGAACTTCGCAGTATGGCAAAGCAGAATGAAGCTGCACATATCTGGAATTGGGAACTCAGCACTAGATCTGATGCAAAATGGCTACATGCAACCACCCACTGGTTCCCTAACTATTGATCAACTGAAGGATAAGCATGAACACAATGTTACTATGATGGAACTTGCTGCTACCTGTACCGATGCTGAATTTGAAGATATCAAGACATGCACAACTACCAAAGGAATGTGGGATAAGTTAGCACAAATCTACAGTGGAGATATGAATGTCAAAAGAGCTCGAGCTAAAAGTCTGAGAGGTAGATTTGATGATATGAGAATGAAAGAAGGTGAAAATATTATCCAATATTCAAATAGACTCAAAGAGGTGGTACATGCTATTAGAGCATTGGATGGAGTAATTGATGATGAAACAGTGATAAGAAAGATTCTCAGAACTTTGCTACCAGTTTATGCAATCAGGATTTTTGCAATTCATGAAACAAGAGCTACATCCAACCTTATTCTTGACATTCTGATTGGTAAACTTACAACTTTTGAATTAAACAACTTTGATAACAGTGTTGTTCCTTTTTTTGAATCCGCTTTCATGTCTTCTCTAAAGATTGGAAAGTCTAGCAGGAATGGTAAGAATTGTGATAGTGATGACAATACCGATGATGAACTTGAAGAGCTTGAAGAACTTATGGCCAGAAGATTTCCCAAAGGAAAAGGAAGGTATAGAGGCAAGCTACCTTTAGCATAATTTAACTATAAAGAAGTCAGTCACATTGCTGCTAGATGTCCTCAGAAGAAAGATGATGATAGATCTAAAGACCGATCTGATGGAAGCTATGGAAGAAGAGTCAACAGAGGTTATCGACACAACAACAGAGACAACCGAGATGAAAAAGGCAAAAAGGTATGTTACATAGCTGAAGATATTGAAACTAAATCTGATAGTGATGATGATATAGAAGTTGTATTTGTTGCTATGAAAGATAACTCAGAAGAGGAAGAGAAACATGAAGAGATAGCCCTAATCTCCAAAGTAAGCAGAAATGATACATGGATCATAGACAGTGGCTGCACACATCATATGACCGGTGATGTAGAAAAGTTTGATCATCTTGTTGAATATAATGGAGGATCTGTGAGAATGGGAAATGATGCACCTTGTATGGTAAGATGTAAAGGCTCACTTATGATCAATGATAGATTACAATGTGAAAATGCATATTGGGTAGATGGACTGAACTATAATCTAATAAGTGTGGCACAGTTGAATAATTTAGGCCACCAATTGGCTTTTGAGAGCAAAAAGGTGAAAATTTATGATGATGGAGGAAGACTTGTCAGAACTAGTACATAATCTAGAGGTAATCTATTCTATCTTGATATGGATCAGTCTTCTTGTTTGCTAATAAAGGATGAAGATGCTTGGTTGTGGCACGGAAGGTTATGCCATGTGAACTTTGACAACATGATCAAGATTAGTAGAAAGAAAAGAGTTAGAGGATTGCCTAACTTGACAAAACCTAATCATGCTATGTGCCATGAATGTCAAAAGGGTAAGATGACTAAGTCTAGTTTTAAAAGCAAAGACTACTCAACAAAGAAGATACTTGAGTTGGTTCATACTGACCTATGTTGTCCTATGAGAACTCAGAGCTGTTCTGGTGATAAATATTTTATTCTTTTTCTTGATGATTATACTAGATTGATGACTATTATGTTCTTGAAAGAGAAATTTGAAGCTTTCAAAATGTTTAAATGGTATAAAGCCAAGGTAGAGAAAGAAACTGGAAAGGAAATAAAATGTTCAAGATCTGATAGAGGAGGTGAATTTATCTCTAATGAATTTACTAACTTTTGCAATGAGCATGGAATCAAAAGGCAGGTATCTGTACCAAGGACACCTCAACAAAATGGCATTGTTGAAAGAAGGAATAGGTCTATAATTGATTGTGCTAGAACACTAATGATACAGAAGAATGTTGCTCAGACATATTGGAGGGAAGTTGTCAGCACAGTTGTATATGTTCTTAACTAAGTACAACTGAAGAAGGACTTAAACCAAACACCTTATGAACTATGGTTTGGACACAAACCTACTGTAAGTTATTTCAAAATTTTTGGAAGTAAATGCTTTATCTTGAAAGATGAAAGAAATGGTAAATTTGATTCTAAAGGAGATGAAGGAATATTTTTGGGATATTCCACTACAAGTAAAGCATACAAATGTTTGAATAAGGCTACAAATAAGATTGTTGAAAGTACTAATGTTTGTGTTGATGAATTTGATGATAAGTACACTGAGGAAAGTACAAAGGAACCAGAAGACTATGGTAGATTCACTTACATTGAATATCCAAAGTTTTTATCGACACTGCAGACAGTGTCAATCAGTCAGCAGGGAATCAATGTAGTACAACGGGCACCACAAATCGGTGAACATGAAGAAGCTACCGAGCAAGAAAATGACCCTGAGCAGGATGAACAAGAAAGGAGAAATCAAGTCTTGGATAGTTTTGTTAGAAGACATCATCCTAAAACACTAATCATTGGAGACAGACATGTTGGAATGCAAACAAGAAGTAAAACAAGACAAGGTACATGTTTAATTTGTGAATTTGAACCTAAGACTATGAAAGTTGCATTAGAGAATGAAGAATGGGTTAATGCAATGAAGGAGGAAATAGAACAAATCAAAAAGAACAAAACCTAGTCCTTAGTACCCCAACCAAAAGATAAGAATGTTATCGGTACCAAGTGGATATATAGGAATAAATTGAATGAAAATGGTGAAGTCATAAGAAATAAAGCTAGATTAGTATGCAAGGGATATGCACAGGAGGAAGGCATTGGCTATGGTGAGACATTTGTACTTGTTGCTAGATTAGAAGGAGTTAGAATGCTACTTGCATATGCTACACATAAGAAATTCAAAGTCTATCAAATGGATGTGAAGTCAGCATTTTTGAATGTTATACTTGGAGAAGAAGTCTACATTGAACAACCTGAAGGATTTGTTGATCCCGACAATAAAGACATGGTATCTAGATTACATAAAGCCTTATATGGACTAAAGCAAGCACCGAGAGCATGGTATGAAAGATTGCATACTTACTTGTTAAGTATTGGATTTATTAGAACAAGTGAAAATAGCAATCTATACATGAAAGGTGATATTGATGATACTATTATCATTGCTGAAATATTTGTCGATGACATTATCTTTGGAGGCTCAGATCTTTTCTGCAAGGCATTTGCTGATGAAATGCAAAAGGAATTTGAAATGTCAATGTTCGGAGAGATTAAGTTCTTTCTTGGACTACAAGTGATTCAGCAGAGTGATAGGATATTCATCACACAATCTAAATACATAAAGGAACTACTGAAGACATTTGGCATGGAAGATGCTAAACCTATAGGAACACCGATGGCTACTGGATGCAATTTGACAAAGGAGGATGAAACTATCAAGGTAAACTAGACACTATACCGATCCATGATTGGTAAGTTAATGTACGTAGTTCACAGTAGGCCAAATATAGCACATGTTGTAGGAATTGTTGCAAGATTTTTTGCTAATCCTAGAGAATCACAAATGATATCTACAAAAAGGATCTTAAGATACTTGAAGAAAATAGAAAATTATGGATTATGGTATTCTAAGGAAGGGAAGTTTGAACTGAAAGTTTACACCAATGCTGATTGGGCTGGAAATGTGGATGATAGAAAAAGCACCACCAGAGGAGCATTTTTCTTTGGTGACAGACTTGTAACCTGGAAAAGTAAAAAGCAGGCTTGTATTTCTTAGTCTATAGCTGAAGCAGAATATGTTGCTACTGCTACTAACTATTCAAACATTGCATATATCAAACAAGTGTTGGAAGGAATGAATGAGGTAATCTGTCATGACCCCTTATTGGATAGAACCTAGTAATAATAAATAACGATCATAGAAGTAAAATATTATAATATAAAATAATAAGTTAAAGAAAATAATCATAACTCAAATGTTAATAAAGTAATAATAGTAAATATACTATTAATAATATATTATTAAAATATTAATATAATATATAATAATATATTATTGAGATAATGATATTGATATTGTTAAATATTGTGAATATAGTAATATTACTCAGATAATATTAATTTCCCTTATTGATAATATCTAAGTAATAATATTATTATATTAATCAATTAATAATCAACTATTAATTTAATCAATATAATAGTTAATAATACTAATCTACATATAATATTAATCTATGAATAGTATTAAAGAAGCCTATTAATAATAATACCACCCGTAAAGAGTTTTATAATAATCAAATGTAAATTATTAATACTAATACTATATTTCAAAAGATGTGACTATTCATATTTATATATATATTGAGTGGGAAAAGACATTATATCATGGAGGGAAAAAAGAAGAAATATTAAGAAGGAATTTGGAAAACTTGGGAGAAAATAATAGAGGAGAAATTGAAGGAGGAAATATAGGAGAAAATATAGGAGAAAATGAAGGAGAAAATAAGGAAGTAATCGGAGCATTCTAAAAGATATATAAAGAAAATGGAATAAGAATCTTCATTTCTACAATAAAAGATAATTCAGCAAAGATTAAGGAAATAAGGAAAAGAGTAAGCCCACGTGGAAAGTAGGGCATTCGGTCAAATAAATTAGAATAGAGGAATCTTCCCTCTTATAAAAGGTATGTAACTTTATTTTTGTTTATTTAATCAATGATATATTTATTTATATTTTGAAATGTACTAATATTATTATGAAATTAATTCATATTAGATAGTTAAACAAATGTAACTTAAATATGTTAGTAAATAAGTAATTCTATATACATAATTGGTTATAAAATAAATATATGTAATTAATATATATCTGAGAATTATATTAATGTTAATTAATTAATAAGTAATTATAATAATGAAAATTATATCAAATTAATATGTATTCTCACTGGTTAAGACAAGAATATATGGTTCAACTTTGTCATAATTAATTATGTACTAATATCATTATGGAATATAAATATTTATTTTTATCATAGAATAATATGAACTATATATGTAAGATATCTATTTGGAATATAAATATAATATATTTCTAAAGGATCTAATCTAATCTTTCTATATATATACATATATATATATATATATATATATATATGAGATTGTTCTTAATATAATTGGATTTAAATGCAAAAGTGTCATATACTAATCATTGGGAATTGATATTTCTGATTGCAATCTTAATTGTGAATTCTAGGGCAAATCTAGTAAACTACCAATTGAGAACATTACAAGGGATATATAGATATATGAATCTTAAATGATATATACCGATATATGAATCTTATATATATATGGAAATAATAATGATTTAGGAATATGATCTAGATTACTCTAATTATAGTACATAGGGATATATCTTGTCTCATACTACGATATCTTAGGATAGGGAGTTTGTGGAGGGAGAGGCAGAGTAATTTTGGGCACATGACGGATATCCTAAAAGGAGCCGCTTCTAGTCTATTTCATGTGCCCTTTGGCACTGTAAGTCTTCCATCTTATGATGATCATAGTAAGGGAAGGAGAAAGATTCATGTGCCCTATATGAAGAGATCTTCTATATGACTATGTTCATTAGCTTATCACTCAATAGTTTCCTCTAACTTTAATGATAGTGATGGTTATATGTTGTTAATTATTCGATGATTCCCTAATTTATGCCTAACTGATGGAATTTCGGTCTAGGGGTAAAAAGGGTTCATTACATAATCACTGACCTGGTGATTATATATTGTGACAACACTAGTGCAATTAATATTTCAAAGAATCTTGTGATGCACTCTAAGACAAAGCATATATCTATTATCATTACTTGAGAGAACAAGTGCAAGAGAAGCAAGTTAAGTTAGAATTTGTTACATCCAAAGAACAACTTGCAGATATTTTTACAAAACCCCTACCGAAGGACACATTTGAATACTTGAGGACTAGACTTGGGGTCTGTCCCCTGTCTATCGGTCACTAAGGTGATCTGGATGTTGCATCAACCAATTATTATCAGAAGATCATTCATGTTGATGCAGCATAGCTCACACTTTGAATCTTTTTCAAGGTTGTGATTAAATTTGAGAACTTGAACCGATGAGATATCAGTATACAGAGATATAGAGGAAGTAAAACACCACAAAGAGTTACTTGGCTATTACAGAGCTGATTGTTTATTTGTTTCTTTGGCATTGTTGTCAAAGGGATAGATAAATAATATGAAATAAAAAAGGGAGAGTTAAACTGAAAAGGGGAGAGATTAAAACCAAATATGAAAAGGAACAAGCACCAATGACAATTATCTAAGGGAGAGACAATCTGAATGAGACAGAGTACTGAAGATCAGTTACAGAGAATAGAAGTAGGAACAGGAGAACTGAAAAGATCACAACTATAGAAAGGTAAATCTATATTACTTAATGTTGGTTTAGTAACATAGTGATTAAACATATTAAGTCTATTTGACTTACAGCATTTGTTCATAAAGTTGTAGAATGAATGTTTGGTATGTGTATGGTACATTTCATATTACTTGAGTTGCCATCAATGCCAAAGGGAGAGATTGTTGGACTACAACTGATTTGGAATCTGATTGAAGGATTTGTGATTGCAAGATCACTGAGAAGTTGTTGATTAGATATGTAATATGATTAAATCAGTATTATGTTGTCATTGATGTCAACTAGTTTGACAGCACTTATCTTGTAAGTTACTATACCGAGACATCTAAAGAAAGGTGAAAGAGATGAAGAACAAAGAATTCTACATGAGGAAAGATGTAAGTGACAGATGAGGATAAGGAACACATTGAGTAACTTATTGATGAGTCTATGACTTGATGATATTGACTTTATTATGTTGCATTCATCTATAATGAAGTATAGAGCTGAAAGACACAAAGTAATGTTGCCGGTAAATGAACCATTTTTAGTATATACCGATGGAGTGTAGTGTGTACCGACCATAGTATTAACCAAGCAATGTTCACCGATGCATTCTTTGTTAACCGAGTGGAACAGAATGAATTAAATGATTAGTTTAAGCCGATAGGAATGATGAGCTGGCAAAAGTATAACATCAAGGTAACAGATAATGTTTGTTAGGAAGATCAATGGCTGACAAAATTCAAAGAAGATCTAACGAAGAAGATTGAAACATGTTATTGACACAAGTACCGAGAAAGTTTTAAGCGGCAAAAATCTATGAATGTGATTAAGCAGCAAAATCTAATGGTGGAGAAGAAAATGATTTACTCATCTATATAAGAGAATAGAATTTCTTTAGTAAGGAGCCGAGAAGAAGAAGCTACAGGAATCTCACATGAACAAGCTTTCATGCATTCTAATCATACTGGTTAGTGAGAACCGAGCTGTAGAACATTTACCGAGCTACAGAGAGTTATTACCGACGGACAGTAAGTTGATACAGTATTGAAACTGAAGTGAAATATTGATTAGAAGGATTTGTATGGACTAAATATTGATCTGTAATCTACAATTAAAGTTGAATTAAGGTAGGTTATTTTACTGTTACATATTTAACCATTGTATACAGTTCAAATCTCTTAACCGAGTGGACTCTAAAATTCTTGTGATGTATCATTCATAGAATGAACATTGTTATCTTGTCAACCCATAGTGAATGTTGGTTGGATGATAACTTTTAGTCTAAAATTCTCTAACAAGGTCACACCTGATAGTGTGTTTGTAACCTTTAACAGGGTTGGGTCTTAACCGACCTCACTTTAGAAGAGTGAACAATTTTGGGTTGCCGGTCCCAGGTGGTTTTTCCCTTTACAGGGTTTCCATGTTAAATCTTTCGTGTTATGTGTTGATTGTGATGTTTGTTTGTTATCATACTTTACATGTTACATATTAGATTTGAAAGGTAAACAGTTTAGTATTAGACTGGTAATTGGTAAAAGCACAGACAGTGAGAGTTATTATTGCTTACCGATGAGCAGAAAGTGAAGAAATTGTTTTGAATTAAACATTTGGTATTGGGACACTGGATAACTGATTCACCCCCCTCTCAGTTATTCTAACATAAGCTTGAGTTGAGTCTTTGGTTCCACCCTTTGAAGACAATTTAAATATTGTGTCCTCAAAGCTTGGGACAAGAAGACAAGATGAGTGGACAAGATGCTCTTTCAAATTGAGTGATTGAGATTCATTTTGGCTTGATCCATGTGAGTTATTTTCTTAAATCCTATTGGTTGAGGCTTTTTCCTCCCATTTGGTGTTGAGAGAAATTAGGATTTAATCAATTGATTTTAATTCATTTATTTAGCCATGTGCACCCCTTGAATGGGTTGATTTGAGTTAAATTGAACTATACAATTAATTAGATTAATTGCACATTGATTTAATTTCACTTGATTTAAATGCTTTTAATTTCTCTTTTGGCTTTAGATTTTGAATTATATTGAATTAAGACTTGATTTTAATTTGGATTGGCTAAATGCTTGTTTCAATTCAATTGCTTTGATTTTGCCTTAATTTTCCTTGATTACTCACATGAATGATCCTATCCACTTTTTGGTGATTACACCATGCTTGTTACAACGACAACAATAACCATTAAACTTGGGAGTGGTTTTAGGATTACCTTTAGCTTTACTTCTACAAATATTTGATGTGTGGTGTTTTACCAAAATGATAGAATGAAAGTTTCTTAGGTTTTTTACTCTTGTATGTATTCATATGTTCATCTTTCTTAGATGATTCTCCTAGCTCGGCATAGCCCAATCTAGTAGTATTTCTAAGTCCTCTTTGACTGATCATAAATTCATCAATTTTCTTGGAACTATCTTCATTCTTTTTTATCATTTCGTCATGTTGTTGTTGCATCTTCACTTCATGTTTCCTTCTCTCATTCTCTTCTCTGAGTTCACCAATGTCTTCTAGTTTCCTTGTAAGCTCACTATTCACTTGGTTAATTTCCTAACTCACAAAAACCATCTGATTAGATATCTCAAAATGATGCTCGATAAGTCTCAATATCTCGGAGTCCTTCTCTTGTAGTTTCTCAATCATTTGTCTTCTTTCTTCAATAGCCAAATTTCTCTCTTGTTTAGCTTTTCTACTATTATTCATCACATCAATCATTCTTACCATTTGTGCTTCTTGACCGATCTGTAGGGCTTTAACTTGTTCAGTAAGGTGAAGATTTTTCTCAGATAAATTAGATATACATCCTTCAGATATATCAGATATATTGCCTCAACTAGATCCAATATTCTCAAATGGGTCATCAATGTCTTCTTCATTATAATCAATTTCATTGTACTAAATAGCCATATCTTTTCTCTAAACCAGTAATTTCTTCAATTCATCCCTTGCTTTTTTGTATTGCTCAATGAAGATTTGCATCTGAATCTTTTGATTTTCAATTGTCTTGTCCAACTTATATCTCTCCATCCTGAGATCTTTCCTCTTCAGTGATTAAACTTCCAAATAAGAGATCTAGCTTTGATACAAATTATTGGGATAGGAAAGATATAGTACTGAGGGGGGAGGGGTGAATCAGTACCCTCAAAAACTTTTACTGAATTAACAATCTACAATAGTAGTGTTCATCTAACCGATTGATTCCATTGTTTGCAACATACATTCAAATGAATTGTAAATGTAAAGTGCATGAAAACAAATAATAAAATATTCATGACATTTAACACATAACACAAGTATTTTGGTTACGCAAAAACCCTTGTTAAAAGGTAAAAATTGTAGTGGGGATGACACCCACAAATTCTTCACTACTACAGTAAATAAAGTGATGTTGATTAAGGCTACAATTATGATCACTTCTAATGATCTTACCCTATTAGGAGTAACATAAGATCGATTATATCTACCTTGTGATAGGATTTTAGCAACACCAAATAAGTGTGCACTTGGTGAGGATATTTACAACAGATAGTTAAGTCTACCCTATTAAGAGATTTAAAATCCTGCTATAATGTTTAAAAGATAACAGAAAATATTTGTAAATGACAACTTGAGCTTGTCTAAATCAGATCAATGAAATACTAAATAGATTTCACCTTGATGTGAAGTGTATTACTCTCTTCTCTTCTCAGTATCCTTGTATGTTTCTGATAAACTGAATACTATCTCTTATAACTGCTCATTCATGTAAACCTTTGTCTGAATTCTGATGTAATATAGGTGGCTACTGCTTCATGATCTCCTTGTCATGTCATATGTCAAAATGACATCAATTAAAATTATATAGAAAATTGATTTGACCTAATTAGGTTTACAACATCTTAGAAAACCTAAGATCTACAGTGTACAAAAATAACCTAGATCTAACTATTACATAGGAATCATCATAACATTTAATGATTACATCCATAATAAATGTGCCTCAATCTTGGTAATATGTTTATAGATCTATGTAAACCATTTGCATAGATAAATGTTCCATTGCTGATTACTATTTCATTTCTTGAACAACTCGGTAAACATTGCATTCCTTGTTCGGTGAATAACCTGATGTTCGCTGTGTAGAATGCTCGATGTTCACTGACTCGGTGCTCGGTAAAATCTAATGCTCAGTAAACATACTCGGTTAAACCCATATCCATTTAACTTTAGGTTGTGCCTTGTACTAACTACTCGGTATGAAGGCTTTGTAAGTTCAACTGATTTGCTTGTATATCTCCTTATTCCATCTTTTATCGACTGATCAACTTAGATTACCGACTGATATTAATTGATACTAATGACAATACTTAATGCTCAAATAGAGATAACACAAGAGAAAAAAAATTTACTTATCCATAGGGAACCTATACCTATTCTATTTTACCATTTGGATTATGTGATGCTCTAGCTACATTTCAAAGGACATTAATTAGCATATTTTCAAATACCTCATATGATTACATGGAAATTCATATTGATGACTTCACTGCTTATGGTAATAATTATGAGGAAGCCTTGGGAAATCTGTAGAAAGCTTTGCAAAGATGTCAAGATCATAATCTATTCTTAAGTAGTGAAAAATATTTCATGATGATGTGGGAAGGGGTAGTTCTTGGTCACTTCATTTCATAGGTAGATATCCAAGTTGACCCTACCAAAATTGAAGTCAACCTAAACCTTTCAACCTTGGTCAAGCAAAAAGATGTCAAAATTTTTCTAGGACATGTAGATTACTATAGAAATTTTTAAAAGACTTCAAGAATATGGTAGGACCTTTATATAATATTTTGATAAAGGATGTTGATTTTCAATGGACATCCCAATTTAAAAAGGCATTCTCTAATTTGAAGACAACATTGACTCAAGCACCAGTTCTCAAGGGGCCTAATTGGGAAATTACTTTACATGTAGACATTGATGCATCAAATTATGCTATTGGTCTAGTCCTGGGATAGAAGGAATCAACTGAATAAATAACCATATAATATATCAATGAAAACCTGTAAGGACCTAAATTTAATTATCCTATAACAAAAAAAGATATGTTAGCAGTCATCTATGCATTAAATAAATTCAAGCACTAGATTTTTGGATAACAAATCTTTGTTCGCACAAATCATGCAACCATTAAGTACCAAATGAGAAAACCTTCCATCATAGGAAGATTGACAAAATGGTTGTTTCTAATGCAGGAGTTTGACATCACTATTATTGACAAGTCAGGGAAAGCAAATGTAGAATTTGATTTCTTATCTAGACTAACAACCAAGGATGACACACATAATTGTTGACTCATTTTCAGATGAGGGCTTGTTCTCCATTGCATTTCATACACCTTGGTATGCTAACATAGAAAATTAATTTGTTTTCAAAAAAATTCCTCCTCACTTTTCACCAAAGGAGAAGATGCTACTTCTTGAGAAAAGCTTCATTTTTTCATGGATAGCAGGGTTCTTATTCTATACTAGACCAGATCAAGTGATGAGAAGGTTTTTGAGAGAATATGAGACTTATAAAATATTGCATGTATGTCATGATGAGCCATGTGGATGAAATTTTGCAAATAAGAGAAAAACCATGAATATACTAATTTCAACATACTACTAGCCTGCCCTTCATGAGGATGACAAAAATATGCACGGAAGTGAGATAGGTGTCAAAGGATAGGTAGGCCAACAAGATCAGATGAAAGGCCCCTACACCCATGGGTGGTGGTGCACCATTTTACAAATGGGGATTATATTTTGTAGTACCTATTGATCCCCCATCCAATGATAATTATTATATCCCTGTATTCACTAATTATGTAACCAAGTTGATTGAAGTAAAGTCCATGAATTATGCAAGGGACAAAAAGGTTGTAGATTTTCTCTATGTGTATATTTGTATCCACTTTTTAGGGATATTTTTATTGACCAAGGAGACCATATCACTTCCATTAATATCACAACCTTGGTAAATGAATACAACATCAGGGATAAGAATTTAATACCCTATCACCCACAAGAAAATGGATAAGAAGAGATAACAAATAGGAAAGTTGAGGCCATCCTTACCAAAATAGTAGTTGCGAATAGGAAAGGTTGGGCAACAAGTCTTCTTGAATTTGTATATCTTGAATTTGTATAGGCATATATGACATCTTGGAAGAAAATAACAAGTTTCACACTATTTGAGATGTTTTATGAAAAAATTAACTATGGTGCCTATTTATTTTGCGCATAAGACTCTAAGAACAACCCTTGAATTAGATATGGCTATAAATATAGCCTAGTGAGAAAGGCTTATAAAAGTGAATGCCCTAGTTGAATTAAGGAAATCATTACTCCACCATACTAAAGTTTTTCAAAACAAAATAGCAAGGTGGCATGATAAATAAATTGGGAAAAACAAGGAGACTAGGAATTTCTCTGTGATTCAAGGTATACTTGAACAATATGGGTAAGTTTCAAACCAGGTGGCTTGGCCCCTATGAGATAGAAAAAGTTTTCCCAAATGGAGTTTTCCAGCTTTATATAATAGATCCTATTCAACTCAACTTTCTAGTCAACATTCATTCATTAAAGTTATATCAAAAGCCAGTATCTAAGTCGGAGTTCCTAGAGAAATTCAATGCAAGTCTAGTTTTCAAACTTCTTGTAGCCACAAAAGGTGGACTTAATGTCACACCTTCTTCCTAGTCACCTGCACATAAGAAATCATAATAAATATTTCCACCTCTTGTGGAAGTTAACTTTTTCATTAATAAATCCACAATTCACTTCATTCATTTCACCTCACTTCTTTCCATAATCTTATTGCCAGCATTCCACTTCTGCTTCCACTTCTCTAGTTTACCAAGTCTACATGCTGTAGATTCAAAAATTATCAGATTTTCAAAAATTTATTACACATGAAAGGTATGCATTTAAACATTTAGTATATTCAATGCATCAGATACTTCATTTATTTTCTGCATAATTAAAATGTGTGTCTTACATAGTAATTCATCATATTGTTAGAATAACAATGTCCTAATCAACTGAGGGGGGGTGAATCATTTGATTCCAAACTTATTAAACTTAATTCCAATTATAACTTTATGCTTAATTAAATGTAAAAAAACCATAACACAATAACACCAATGTTTATTTTCAAGGAAAATCTTGTTAAGGGAAAAACCCTAGTGGGAATTATGCCCACAAATCAGTACTATAGTATAGTAACCTGGTAAAGAGTTATAGCCCTATTAGAAGCTAATTATTACAATACTACTATCCTTGTTAAAGGAAAGACCTTTTTAGGAGTAAAAACCTTGTTAAAGGTATTGCAACTGGTCATAGACCAACATATAAGAGAATGTTACATCCACCTTCAGGACTCACTATCCTAGATTTAAAGAAATATCATCATGAATACCTGAACTAGATTCTAGTACATCCACTACCAAGATAATTCCAATCTTGTGCCTTAATGCACAATCCTCTAATCTACATCAGAAGTCCTTCAAGCCCAAAATCTCTCACAATAATCCACTCACTTTCACACAATGTCAACTACAAGGAAATACTTCCTTATATACAAGTTACAAACATAATTCCTAAGTCAGCCATTATAGGACCTCTCCTATAAAATAAAATATTACATAGACCCATGCGAGGATATTCACAACATCCTTAACAATATTACAACAATTAAAAATCATGAAATAGTTAGCCACAACATTAATCCATGCTTAATTACTCAAGAATACACTACTACTCCCGGGTCAGCTTCCAAATAAATCTTCACTAGAGTATACACCACAGATGATGTCACCAATCACACTAGTACTATGCAATCACACAGTAGACTCTCCCATGTTTCCTATGACATTCCCCAAGTTTTCAAGGTTTACTTCATTTTTGTATTGAATTTATATTACAAATACTAAGACCAACTCTGTGAGTTTCTTAGTCACTAGTCCTATAACTAGTCTTCGTCAATTCATCCATAACTTGAGAAAATGAGCATATAAACATATGTGAACATAAAAATGAATAGTAAACATGTTAGGCTACATAAATCTCATCTCATATGAGTTAATTCATCGTATATTATCTATACAATTATTTGTAACCTATCTATCCAGTCTGTCTGCAACTTCTAGATTCCCTTATTGAAACTTATGTTGACATCAATGACAAAATAATGAATGTCAGCATCATAGACTACAACAATTCCAATACCTACATATATACTACCACCTTTTTCGGACATGTGCAGACACCTATCAACCTTTAGATTGGGGAGAAGTAAAAAAGGGTCACATCATGATTTAATCCTTCTAAATCCTTTTGTACAACTACCTTTTTGAAAATTCCAAGCTAGCATGTCATTCTTTTAATGAAAATATTTCGAACTAGGGATAAAATGACAACTTATATGCCAAAAAGGTACTAATATGATCCATATTTAAAATTTTGAATTCATGTATAATACTATCTCTACCACCACATTCCTTATAATCAAAACTTTTAGTATGTCCAAGCCTTTAATGCCCTAAATGTGTTTGTGATAACATTATTATGAAAAAAGGGAAAAATTGGATGAGTTTATCCTAGCGGCGGAGTGGAAAATTTGCAGAACAGTTACAAGGAATTTCATGAGGTTGTAGGAGTTATTGTGGAAAGGAGATTGTAGGAAGTATACTTTAGCATTCTAAGGAGCTTACCAGTTTGTAGAGGAATTTCTTTTTTAAAAGTAATTCAAAGGATTTTTGAAGGAATTGGTAGAATTGAAAGAAGAGGCTGAAGGAAAATCATCGGAGCACAACCCATTCATAGTAAGCTTGCAATTCACAATGTGGTACTTCAAGACCCTATTTGTAAATGAAAACTCTACCAATATGGATGGTTGGATTATTTTCTCAAAATAAATAGGTTAGATTTTGATATTTCTATAGAATTTTCTTAGACTCTAACAAATGGAGAAGCCATAGTGAAGGACTTAAAGGTGATAGCTTAAAAAGAGAGGATAGAAGAGGTAACGAGGTTACCAATTGCTAGTGAGAAGTATCTTGAGCCTAGGGATGCTAGGAGTTCCAGGGATGAGTTTACAAGGCTTGGTGACCCTTCATTGAATGTAAACAAGAAATGAACTAAGAGGTTATAATTTCCCTCAGATTGGATCCAAATGGTGGTATACATTATCAGATATTTGACATGTGAAGGAATGCAATCCAAGCTCCATTTTGTACACTTCAAATTGATAAGTCATATAGGAATGGGAGGAAAATGAATGTTCCAAACATCCTCTATCATCTATTGTCCAACATGGAATCTAAAGTACAAAGAGATAAGACAAATTTTTTATCCCACCATGGTTTGATCAAGTTATTAGTAGAAAGGTCTCTAAGGGATATTTCTTAGATGAATTAGAAAGAATTTGTTTAAATTAGGGTATTTAATAGAAATGTAGGGCTTAGGTGTCATCTTGTGACCCAAATAATTAATACAAAAAGAGCAACCTTTAAATTTACCCTAGGGGATTCTACCTCAAGGGAAGCCCCAAATGCAGGTTCTCTTGCAGCCGAGGCGAGTTCCTCTATGACCTCTTCTAGAAAAAATAAAATTTCATTAGAAGTAATTAACATAAGTGAACCACCACATGAAACCCCAAAAAAAACCAAGGATGTCATAAAAATGAAGAAAGGTAAAGCCAAGAAAATAGAGGGGTCAAGGGGGGGGGGAAAAAGAAACACAAAGTAGAACATAAAACTCATAGTCTAAGGAAAAGGGAATCAGAAGAAAAAGAGTCCCCTGAAACTCCTAGATCAAAGAAAGAGAAAATCGCAAGCTAAATATTCCCCTATAACCACTAGTGAGAAGGCTCTCAATAGGTAGAAGCAAGCAAAAACTTATAGGACAACCAAATCTCCCCCTAAAATAAGGAGCCACAGATTGAGATGGAACCTTCAGCAAAAAAAATTATGTAAGAAATCCAGTACTCATATTCACATTGAGTCTTTTAAATCTATCTATACCACTCCCAATGAGGAGGAGAGGATAATATTTAACAAACCTCCTAGACCACATATGGAAGATCCCCAATTCTCCTCCTCTGAAGAACCTCAAGATAATCCTCTTATGGAGATTTGTGAATTAGATGAAGAGGGAAGTGAAGAAGTATCTATGGAGGGTGGTTTGGGTGAAAAAAATTTACAGGAGCATGATTTTTTATTGAGTGAGGATCAGCCTCAATGAAATTTAGGTTTAGAGGGATTAACTAAGCTTGTTGCCACTACAAAACAAGTCTCAATTGAAATAAAAAAGGAAAGGATAAAAATAAGATTTGGGTGCCAAGGCATAGAGCCACTCCTTTTTCATGAGAATATGTAGCCTTGGACTTGTATGGTGATATGAAGGGAAAAGAGGGTGGTCCCACAAAAGTCGCTCCCACTTTTTGGCCAACTTTGACACTGAAACAAATATTCTGAAAAAGAACTTCACTTTTAGACGCATATTACTACAAAACTGTTAAGAATTTAAGGATGATGTAAACTAGTGATTTTTAGAATTTTATTTCTAGTTTCCAACTTGTTTTTTTTAAATGGAATTGATTTTTGTCCATTTTTCCTTCTCTTTAGAAAGTGGAAAATTGACTTTTTTGAAGAGTGACAGTCACTTTTTTCAAGATAACTTTTTTTTAAAAATGATAATGATGTAATTCTTTTAAGGTTAGAATTTTAACATCAATACCTAGAATATGGTGTTGGTTTCATTCAAGTTGGCTCAAAATTTTACATTTTGTTGAGTTATGAAGTGGCATTAATCGTAATTTAGACATAGGTTTCTTTGGTTCGATATAACTTGATTTCTATAGATCAAAATTCATTTGTTCTTTCTTTGATAGAAAGGTAACACAAATACCTATTGGATACATATTTTTCAAAAAAAAAATCCCTATTTTTATATTTTTTCCAAAGTGTCAAATAGAGGTTGTGAAATGGTAAGACAATCTATATTTAATAAAACTAAAAAATAGAAAGTCATGATAAACATAATATATACTAAAAGTATAGTCTATTGGCAAGTTGTCTATGCTAAAGTATATGACTAGATATAGTGTTGTCATTATGGCAACAAAGTCATATAGTAGTTTGGAGACAGCGCACTTAGTGTAAAGATCATAATTCAATTAAGTATTGAAGACTGGACAGTATACTGAGTTCCTGCAGCTCAAAGCATCAACGCACGTGTGTACGGATGAATTATGGTATGCGCCCTAAAAGTTAAGCTTTTTAGACTATAATGATGCTTAGTCTATGAGTGCATAAGTAGATATGTAAAGATGTGAAAGTTACAGTCAGTTGAAGTTGCACAGCCAGTGTGTGCCAGCAGAGAATAGAGCTTGGAGCCGACAGTTAGCATTTTGCTTTGCAATTGTAATGTCATATTGTAAAGGCCATGCACCTATTGTATTTAGGTTTCTGAAATGTTTATTTTTATAATTGTAAGCATGCTTTGTATGCACCCTAAAATGGTCACCTAGACTTTGGGCCCCCATTCAGCAATTTATCAAATCCCTGAATCAATATTTTCAAAAATCAACATTTTCAGCTCAATATCAATTTCCTTGATCAAATCCTATTTTATCATTTTTGATTATTTGCCTTGGGCTAACCATTTTATCCTAAAGTCTTTATTTATTAAAAGGAATATTTCCTCCCCTTTTATTAAATAAAAAGCCCCTACCTTTTCCTCTTATCCTAAGTTGCACAAATAAAGCATTATTCTTATTTTATAAAAAGAGAAAAGCACTTTTTGTCTCATATGGACACAAAAGTCAACTCTTATTTTCTCATTGGAGGATATTTGTACACATGGATTGCTCCTCTTTGATGCTCCACCCTTGATTAAATCTTTTTCCTCTTAATCTCCATGGTCCATTCTTTCTCATTTCCTATTAAAGAAGAGCTCTCTTCCTCATTTGCATAATCAATCTTTTTATGCTAATGTTATGCTACAAGTTTTCTAGGTCACTTTGGAGCTTTTGAAGATTTGGAGCATTCTTGGCTTTTGCATCTACATTCCATTCTTAGTTTCATTCATGCATAGCAGCTTCATGTTTATGCTTTCATAGTTTAGATTTCCTTTCATGCTTTAGATTACTTCATCTAGCTTAACTAGGAAGGATTTGTAACACTTGTACTTTCCTTTTCATACTATAGCTTGTACTTTCATTTCCATATCTTAGCTTGCACCTCTCATTTCTAGCTTGCATATTCATCTTAATCTAGTTTTCATTTTCATTTCATAGTGATTCTTGGGGATATTTGCATTCTTTCCCTTGTCTTCATTTGAATCTCTCATTGTGTGGTTGACTATCAAGGTCATTAGTTTACTAGCTCTAGCTGTGAGCAAATTTTAAATAATCTTGCAACTCCATGCATAGAGAGCTCTAGGTCACTTTCTAAGGTCTCCCATTCATGGATTCCCTTGGATATAATGACTTAGAGAAGTGCACCATTTGAGTGTTTACACGCTTAAGCCAATTCATTTGGAAGCATTGTTTATAACTAGTTATAGGGCTGACCTAATTGTATAATTTGTATGAGTGCATAAATATAAGGTGCACCCATTGTATTCGGTATGGAAGTTGTAATAGAGTTGTGAGAAGCAGAGAAGAGGTATGCAAAGATAGCATAAGATGTATTAAAGCTTTGCTAGAGATCAAAGCATCAGTGCACCAAAGGAATTGATCTAACAAGTAGTGTCACAGTGACAGTTCACCTACAGATATAGTGTGTATCTAAATTCAGAAGGTTGTAGCCTTCATCATTTAAGCAGTGAGCTCTAGGATAGTGAGTCCACTCCCCTAATAGGGATCATTGTAAAAGACTCCTAACAGGGTCTGACCCTTAAAAAGGTCTACTATACTTAAAGCATTGTAAAGCTACTCCTAACAAGGTAAAGGATCTTCTAACAAGATCACAAAACAATAGTGCAGATTATTAGTGGGTATCAAGTCCCATCGGGGTTTTTACCTATTTGGATTTCCCCATAACCATATTGGTGTCATGTGTTGATTTCATGTTTCATTTTTATGTGAATATTTAATTCAGTTCATAAGCATTTATGTTCTGCATAAAGATTAAAGTTAAAAGTTAAAATACAGTGAACACTAATTCACCCCCCCCACCCTCTCAGTGTTCCCATTCCTAACAATTGGTATCAGAGCTCTGGTCCTCAGCATAGAATTTTAACCACTTGAGGAGATCATGGAAAAAGCATAAATGAAACATCTGAAAAGAAATCTTGAAGCTGCTCTTGAATATCTGGACAAGTCAAGAAGAGAATCTGAAGAGCTAAAGGATAAACTCAGTGATGTTCAGTTAGTCATCAAAAAGCTAAGGAAAGATTTGAAAGAATGCTCTACCAATGATCTAGGGACAATGGTAAAGAAGCTCAATGAAGAAAAAAAATCCTTAAAAGAAAATCTTGGAGAGGTTGATGATAAGCTGACTAATAATCAAGTAGTCCTTGATGAACAGATCAAAGAAAACCTTCAGCTGAATGAAGAATGAAGGAAAGAAAACATGGAAATCTTGGAGCTAAGAGATAACAAATAAAACTTGGAATCTGAATTAAAAGAAGCAAAGAATCATATTGACAAATTACACACCAGTGCTGATTTGGTAGAATCTCAGTTGTATGCAAGAAGAGCCAAAGGAGACACTAGTTGTATTGGATACAATGAAGCACAAAATCAGATTGACAATATGCAAGCAAGAAAGGATTCACAAAAGGACAAAAAGACTAAAGATCAAACCATAGATAATGGTGAACCACCTAAGAATGAGTGCAAGCAAGTAGAATGCACCTATTTTTCTTGTAACAAGCATGGACACATTGCAAGGAACTATATAAAGGTAAAACCTTTTAATGGTTACTATTATTCATGCAACAAGTTTGGTCATAAAGCTATGAATTGCAAGACTAGTAAGAAGAATAGAATTCAGCAAGATCAGAGAAATCAAAACCAAACAAATGTAAGGAGTGCTCAGAATGTTACATACCAGATATGTAACTACAATGGTCACACAGCAAAGCAATGAAAAATGGTAACTCATGTCAATGCGCCAAGGAATAATAGAACTCCAGTCATTTGTCTCTCTTATAACAAGGCTGGACATATCTCAAGGTTTTGTAGATCAAGAATGCAAGGTCAAGGAAGCCCTAAAAAGGCCGAATAACCAGTTTTGGATCATGAAGCAGAAGTCAAGTTTGTGAAAGCCTCAGAGGATGCGAGCTTGATTTGGTCAAAAGGAAAGAAGTACAATGCTGATGAGAATGTATTGGATGCATCCCAAGTGGACGTACCCTATACATCTGCATAAATGGCCCTCGGGGTCATAGGGGGAGCTAATTTAGCTCTAAACCCCTGCATGGCTAGTATACTCATTCTCAGAGTATGCGCCTTTGGACTTAAGCTTTTGGAGTGTATAGAAACCTTTGTGCAAGAGTGCATATGCTGATTATTTGTGGAGCTCGAGTTTGAAATTTTGAAGTGACAGCCTGGTTTATGCAACGTGCATTAATGGTAGAATTTTCACTTTAAAGTACATAGAAGTCATTTGATAGCTCATTGCATTCAAATTTAGAGTGATAGAGAGTAGAAGGAGCCTTGGAAGTTGTTGTGAAGTCTTGGAGATTGAATCTATCAGAGATTTATTGCAGTTATCAGTGCATTTGATCGGTTGCAGTAACCCTAGCTCATTGCACTGATTTGAAAGCTATCAGATCATCTCTAAGTTCAGTTGGAAAGCAATTAACAAGTAAGTCATGGCCACTCCCATAGTTTTTGATGTTGCTAAAAAGAAGAGATACATTTTCAAGAGGCACCCATTTAAATCAACCCTAGATGATTTAGAAGGAGCATTCTCCCACACGCTAATGGGCATCATGCATGTAGAAGACATAAGGGCTTACATCTATTATAAGAAGGAACCTATTGGACTAGATAGGTTAAGGGTGCACATGGACACAATGTTGAAACCAGAAAAAACATTCATAGAGGAATACACCAAATGGAATGGTCACCCCATTCTTGAATATGCCATGGCATATGAATTCTATGAGACTGAATGGATAAAAATCTTGTTAAGAAGAATCCATGATGATCTATTTTGGATTGGTGATGTTCCAGTGAGAATCACAAATGACCTAATTCATGAGATGATAGGCCTTTCTAGAATAGTCGTCATCCTTCTAGTGGGTAAGGATGTCAAGAAAATGGTGGAGCAAACATACAAATCCAGGAGTGATAGGTGCAACATGACTATTGAACCTATAGAGAAAGAAGACATCAAATTGATGTCAATGATACTGGGTTATAGATTTCATCACACCAGTAGGGTGAATAGTGTGCCTGTGGGCACTATTCTAGCAGCCATCCGACTTGTGCAAGAAGATGGAGAGTTCAACTTGTGTGAGATCTTGTGCACATAGTTGATGGACAACATCAAAGCTATCAAACATGACAAAACAAAGATATTCAGGTTTGGGTCCCTAATCATCTATATGTACCTTCATATAGTTGGTAAAGTGTCAAAATTGTATCTAGACAAGTCCATTCCAACCATGCCACAGATATCAAACAAGGCATGCACTGAAAGCACCTTAAGAGACTATGTAACCTTGGAATTGAAGACCTTTAGAGCAAGGATGCAGATGAGGTATAGGATTCCTGAGAATATTGTGGAGAAGTATAAAGACACAATATGCTTTATGGTGGAAACTAATACTACATGTATGGAAGTTGTTGAGCCTAGAACTAAGTGGATTCATCCACTTAGGTATGAAGTAGAGGAACAAGTTCTTGAAGCTTATGCACATGTATTGCTATCAGCCCCTAAAGATCCTTATGAACCTAGGTGGGGAACCTATGAGGAAAAGACTAGAGAATTTGATGCTAAGCTAAACAGTGCTGCAACAAAAAGAAAGGTTGCAAAGGTCACATCTGAGATCTTGAGAATACATGGTGTGTCTCGAGCTAACCTTGATAAACCAAGGGATGAAAATATTGCCTTAGAATTGAAAGACGTAGTAGTAGAGGAAGAACAAGAAGATCCTAAGTTGAAAAAGATGAAAACTGAATCAGATGACAGTCAGAAGGGTAAAGAAGATAATACTCCTTCTACGCCCATAGACACTATTGATCTTACCGCTCCTCCAGTGTATAAGCCTTTATACAAGAGGAAGAAAGAAGCTAGCACTAGTCATCCATCCTCATGAGCATTAAGGAGCAAGAAAAACACTCAAGAACCTCCTCAGGCAGGATTCAGACCTAGCCTTAAATTTTTGAATGCTAGAATTGTTGATGAGGGTAGGATTGATCAAGTAGAGAAGTACTATGACACATACAGTGAGATTGACAAATCAGAAATTCATAGTATGATTGTCAAACATATGATTAAGTTCAAAAAGACAGTCCTTGAGTTGAAAACCTCCATTCTAGATAAAGTATGGGATATTTTGGAAAACCTAAAGAGGCAAGCAAATGAAGAAGATCTAAGGATCAGAGAAAAAGTAGTAGAAGACACTCTTCCAGTATGTTCTATTGAAGAAAGGTCATTGTTACTAAATTTGGTGAAGCCACACCTAAGGACAAAAATGAGAACTCTTCATATTATGAACAAAGACTATGAACTGATAGCGAAGGAAATAGAGAAGGCCTTTGAGAAGGTGTTATTGGAACAATAGATAAAACCACCTATTGCGCCCATCACTCATGCACCCAATAAGCAAGACAAGTAAGAAGAAACCCTCAATGTACTAGTGATAGGTTCTCAAGACTCAGCACCCATAGCAAAAACTCAAATAGAGGTAGACAAGTCTGCACCCATCTTAGAATCTCATGAAGGCAACACTATTATCATAGATAATGTGGAAATAGGTGGAAATAGGCATGGCAGCTACTGATAAGGATTTAGATAAGTTTGAGGAAGCATTTATTAGTACTGAAGAAGCTAAAATCTTATGCAAAAATTCACCTCTTACTCAGCAAGAAGAAGTACTCATAGAAGTTGTGCATGATAAGAAAGAAGAAGAAGAGGTAGAAAAGAAAGAAAAAGATACTTCTGTTGATCTTGCAAAGGTAAAACAAGAGGTGATGGACAACACTCCCATCACTCCCTCCTCAGCATTTTTGTCAAGTTTGACACGTGACACAAGTAGTTTGGACTTCTGGAAAGAAGAAGACCTGATTAAGTTCAGCGTCATGGCTATGGAGAAGGAAAAGGAGAAGCAAGTTATGAGGAATCCTCTCCTAATAGAATCAGTGAATATTTTGAACAGTTTGTTTCCCGAGGACAAGAAAGTGTTAAAAGTACAATTGGTTGATGATGTGAGTTAAAAAGCAATTTTTCTAGTCTAGAAGAATCTACGTCCAAAGTGGCAGAACAGAAGTACTTAAAGAAGAGACTAAATGAGTTAATGAGAAACTTTGCACTAGACTTGAATTCTCTTAAGTTTGGTCAGGCATCATTGAAATAATTTTCTAATGAAGGAAGAAGGATCATTACAGCATGCATGGATCAAGACAAGCTCACCGATGCTCACTTTAAGAAGATAAAAGAAGCAGAAGCTTTGATTGAGAAGGTGAAGAATTTAGTGACAGACACATCCACTGATGTGAACATGTGTAACAATGTCTACCAAGGATAGTTAGACAAGATTGAGAAGGAAGAAAAAGAGATAAAAAGGATAAGGTCCAGACAGAGTCAGTTGAGGAATGGTCTTGTGCCCTCTTTAGACATCCTCAATCAAAATTTAAAGGAGATTGATGCCACCATGGTAACTTATGATTATGGTCCCATCAGTGACTTGGAGAAAATGGAGAAGCTTCAATATGCATTATGCGCCCATCTCCAAATAGTTAACTCTCTGAAAACCTTTTGGAAGAAGGAGATCCAGCACCTCAAGATTGCATATTCGGATGTTTTCCTTTAGTGAGTAAGTGTACATACATTTTTTTGATGCACCTTTGTCATTAATGTTAAAGGGGGAGTTGTGTATAGAATATGGAGTACATATATGTATAGGGAGATATAATATTATGTATAAAGATGTATAGAAGACAAAAGTTTTTGTGTAAAGATACAGTTAGCAACTTGGCCATATTCCTTTGTTGCCATCAATCACAAAGGGGGAGATTGTTGGAAAGTTGTCTATACTAAAGTATATGACTAGATATAGTGTTTTCATTATGGAAACAAAGTCATATAGTAGTTTGGAGATAGCACACTTAGTGTAAAGATCATAATTTAGTTAAGTATTGAAGACTGGATAGTATACAGAGTTCCTACAGCTTAGAGCATTAGCGCATGTGTGTACAGATGAATTATGGTATGCACCCTAAAATTTAAGCTTGTTATACTATACTTATGCTTAGTCTATGAGCGCATAAGTAGATATGAAAATATGTGAAAGTTATAGTCAGTTGAAGTTGCACAGCCAGTGTGTGCCAGCAGAGAATAGAGCTTGGAGCCAACAATTAGCATTTTGGTTTGCGATTGTAATGTAATATTGTAAAGGCCATATGCCTATTGTATTTAGGTTACCGACATGTTTATTTGTATAATTGTAAGCAAGCTTAAGCCAATTCATTTGGAAGCATTGTTTGTAATTAGTTATAGGGCCAACCTAATTGTATAATGTGTATGAGCGCATAAATATAAGGTGTGCCCATTGTATTCAGTATGGAAGTTGCAATAGAGTTGTGAGAAGTAGAGAAGAGGTATGCGAAGATAGCATAAGATGTATTAAAGCTTTTCTAGAGGTCAAAGCATCAGTACACCAAAGGAACTGATCTGACAAGAAGTCTCACAATGATAGTTCACCTACAGATATAGTGTGTATCTGAATTCAAAAGGTTGTAGCCTTCATCATTTGAGCAGTGAGCTCTAGGACAATGAGTCCACTCCCCTAATAGGGATCATTGTAAAAGACTCCTAACAGGGTCTAACCCTTAACAAGGTCTATTGTACTTAAAGCATTGTAAAGCTACTCATAACAGGGTCAAGGATCTTCTAACAAGGATCACAAAACACTAGTGCAGATTATTAGTGGGTATCAAGTCCCACCGGGGTTTTTACCTATTTGGGTTTCCCCGTAACCATATTGGTGTCATGTGTTGATTTCATGTTTCATTTTTATGTGAATGTTTAATTTAGTTCATAAGCATTTATGTTTTTCATAAAGATTAAAGTTAAAAGTTAAAATATAGTGAACATTGATTCACCCCCCCCCCCCCCCCCCTCTCAGTTTCCCATTCCTAACATAGTCATTGGAAAGATTGGTTAGAGTATCACAATCTACATTTTTTGTTTCAGAATATAGTCTTATTTGGCCATTGATTGAGCCCTTGAAAGGGCATAATTTTGTAGAATTTTCATGTCCTTCACAAAAATTTCCATTTTTGGGGCCTTTTAATGAACACCTCTTCTAACAAAGGGGTCCAAAGGCCTTCATGTGAAGGGGGGTCCAAACGAACACCACTTAGAAAAATTTGGAAAAATTTTCCATTGCCATTTTTTTCACAAGGGGGGTTTGTTTGAACCCCCATCGGCCATTTGTTTTTTTTTCTTTTGATATAAATAAATGAGTTTTTTTTTTTTTTTTTAAACAATCAATTCATTTTAACTCACTATGTTATAATAGAAACATCGAAACAACAATTTTATAAGGGAAGAAAGTTTATTATATCTTGAAATTTTTTTGAAGAATTTTTTTTGAAGAACGGAGATGGGAAACAAGAAGGGAAGGCACACTAAATTTGCAAGAAAAAGTTCACCTGGTAGAGAACACAAAAATCATGAAGCATCATTGGCATATTATTACAAAACTAAACAAGGTATGCATCTGTGAATTCATGTGTGAGTTTTATGTCTCCATTTATAATTTTCCTTGATTTTTTCTAATTTGATTTGTTTCTATGCATGTAGCTCGCAATCAACAATTACAAGATGAAGTAGAAGCTCAAGTAGGAGGGCCAAACCAAGTTGAAAAAATGGATGTTGGAGAAGATTTGAAATCAGCCCCTATGGAAGTTCAAACAAAGAAAGTTGGAGAAGGGTCAGCATCAGTTGCTCCTATTGGTATGGATGAACACATAAAACTTTCTCAAACTGTAACGAAAAAAATTAATTATAGAAACTTAGATCATTTACTTGCAATTGATGTGGATAAATTGAGATCACTTGCTGATATTAAACCCTTAATTATTTCAAATAAGAGGTCTTTGATTAAGATAGCAAGAGAAATAATGACTAAATTTGATAATCTTGGAACTCTTGAACAAGCCCAATACCTTTCTCTTGTTCTTAAAGAAAAAAATTTGCAAGAGCCGTTAAAATTATTGGGTGTAGACACAACATCAAAAAAGAGAAATTTTTCTAACATACAAAGTGATATCATGGAAAATGTTAGGAAAGGTTTGAGCTCTGCAGGGAAGTAATCTTGAACTAAAGATAAGACCATTACAAGAAGAGTTATGTTGACATCCATTGTTGGTAACACTATACCGCGAAATAGACAAATATCTTCAGTTTCATCTCAAATTGGTTTTAGTAAGAAAAAAATATCAAAATATGTTAAGAGGATAATTCTTTTGGATGATAGAACATTGGAAGGCAATTATGTGTAGAGCTCCTCATTATGATAGGATTGAGGAGGTGATGGGGAGATTGGGATAGACTAGCCTAGTCTATGATCCTTGACTCCTTTCTTGGATCTCTAGAGTGTTCTACTCACACCGTATGGTCTCTAGTATCTCCCTTCTAAGTGTAATCATTTGACCTCACCAAATCTAACCACCAATAACAAGCACTCCTCCTAAGCTCTCCTTCACACTACTTGGCTTCAAACCCTTACATGAGCTTATAAGGGCTTCACTGCTTCCACACTTTCTTAGGCTCTATCAATATTGGAGACAAGTCCTAAGGTGTTTTTAAAACCATCCATGTGACTTCAAGGTCTTGGGAAACCTAGCTTGATACCCAATTTCACCATTTTCCCTCAAAACAGGACTACAAGGAATGAGCCCTAATTAGGCCTCCATTCCGGATTTACAGGAATTTCACTTGAAACCTTCACCAAATCATGGGTATTCTTCCAAAGAGACTCATATTCAATCCCCTGGCTCTCAAGGATTTTCAAGCTTTTAGGACCCCATGTGTCTGTACAGTGCCCTAACCAGATATGAGGGTTTCTAGGTGTTTTTAAGCTTGACAGGGTCACAGGACCGGTTTGTGTGTTTCACCACCTTGTCTAGATTAGTGGAAGCCCCTCCTCCTCACCATTGATGCTTCTCTAACTCTTATTTAAATCCTCCAAAGGATTCTTTCTACAACATCCAACCTTTCTCTCTATAGTCTCTGCAATCACAACCTTACCTAGTCGGGCACAGTCTAGGCTCGCCTAGGGCTTAGTCTCAAAAATACTTGCACTCACTTCCTAGGGCCTTGCTTGATAATATACATATTATAGGGTATTTAATTCCATATCCCATGGTTCTATGGTGTTTTCATAGTGGGGATAGGAGCTATAGGCCCATCTTTACATATCACTCCAAACTGGACAATGAACTGCTAACTCCAAACTATTAACACAAACACACTCAAACTTGAAAAGAAACTAATCTAATCACATAAAAATGAAATCTTATACACAAATGAAGATTTAAAATACTCAAAACTATCAATTTCAATTCATTATCTTTCAAGCTTCATGCCATTTGTGTACTCTGGCATACAAACAATAGTCACAGTCTAAAATTTCTTCCACAAAGTTGTACAATCTAACATCCAACCCTTAGATTAGGGTTTTTCCAAGAATTTACGGTCTCCTCCTTAGGGTATGGGTTTGATTAGGGCTTCTAGACACTAGGTTAGGGTTTTGACCTCTTTTGAGGAAAGTAGCTAAGCAACTTTTGAGAAACTTTTGTTGCTTGAGAACTTTTTGCTCTCTCCACACTTCTAGGCCACACATTGGCCGAAATCAATGCACACATGTGCTAAATCAACACAGACCCATACTTTTAGACCTTTAAAAAAAATAAGGCCAGGTGACATCATGATGACATCATCCATTGAGTCCCTGAGCATTTACAAATGGCTAAGCTAGACTGTGAACTTAGGACCCAACCTAGGACCTAAACAACCACACTAAGCTCATGGCTCTTATTTTAATTATAAGGCTTCATAAAAAATAAAGAAAAACAAAAATTTAAATGGTGGGAGCCCTTAGAAGGGTTCTCCTACACCATACTCCCCCTCGGCATAGAATTAAGGCACTTTGGGAGTGATAAGAGCTAGATCAATACCTAGCTTTTTGAACTTGCACTCTTCAGCCCAAGTGGCTTCAGACTTAGGTTGACCTACCCACTTCACCAAGTGTTCCATGTAAACTTGGTGCCTTCTTGACTTCTTCACTCTAGACTCCAAGATCTTCTCTATTATGGGCTACTTCATTTGAGGCATGGCATTCTTGTCTTGGTCCTGTAGTACCTTGGTTCGATTCTCAATCTACCCTGCTATTTCTCCTTTTTACAAGACTAGGTTAGCTACATTGAAGATTGGTGATATAGCTAAGTCTGATGGTAGATCTACTTTATAAGCATTCTCACCATACTTGGCCAGAATATTAAAAGGCCCTACTCTCTTCATTTGCAGCTTGGTAGGTATGCCCTTTTGCATTCTAGCTTTGCTCAAATGGACCATCACATAGTCACCCACTTTGAACTAAACCTCTTTCCTTCTCTCATCCACTTTCACATTTAGTTTTTGAGTAGACTCTAGGATGGCTCTCTTGACCTATTCTTGTAATTCCTTGATGGTTTGAGTGAAGTCCTCTGCTTGGCCACTCTTCATCTCTATTGAACCAAGTTCTCTTAGTTCACACACCCCTCTAGGATGTCTCCCATATACAACTTCAAAAGTACTCCTTCCTATGGTCCTATTAACACTATCATTGTAGGCATACTCAGCTTGTGGAATGACTAGATCCCAAGTCTTCCCATACTCCCTGGTTAGGCACCTCAGCAAATTCCTTGATACCATGTTAATAACTTTAGTTTGACCATCAGTTTGTGGATGGTAATCTAAGTTGAATGATAGGTTAGTTTGAAGCCTTTTCCATAAGATTTGTCAAAAATGGCCCATGAACTTGCTATCCTTGTCTAAAACAATTCTCAATGGGAGTCCATGAATCCTTACAATCTCCTTAAAGAAGAGATGTGCAATATAACTAGCATCATGAGTAGTTATACATGGAATGAAATGACTCATCTTAGAGAACCTATCTACTACCACATATATGCTATCCATACCTTTTTTTTTTAGGGAGTCCAACCACAAAGTCCATGCTCACACACTTCCAAGGCCTATTTGGAACTGGTAATGGTTGATAGAGTCCTGCATTGCTTGAGCCTCCTTTAGCCCTTTGACATACACCACATTATTCCACATACTTCCTCACATCCCTTGGAAACCTAGGCCAATCATAGTACCTCTATACTAGCTCCATAGTTTTATTGATGCCAAAATGCCCACTTAGGCTCCCATTGTGCTTCTCTTGTATCATATTTTCTCTCATGGATCCTATAGGCACACATAACTGATTGCCTTCAAACAAGAGGCCATTTTGAAGTGTATAATCTACATACTCACTATGAAAGTGATTCTCAAACTCATTGCATACCTTATAGGATATGGAGAAGTCTTCATCCTCTTCATAGATATCCTTGAAACTTTCTATTCATATGCTCTGCAATTGCACTTCTTGGATAGACAATAACTTCATGCTTAAACCATCTACCACTTTGTTGAGCCACCCCTTCTTATGCTTGATGGTAAAGGTAAAGGATTGGAGGTACTCCATCCATTTAAAATGTCTTTTTCTAATCTTCTCTTGAGTGTTAATGTAACTCAAGGCCTGGTTATCTGTGAACACCACAAATTTCTTTGGGAGTAAGTAATGTCTCCACTTCTTGAGGGACTGAACTAGTACATAAAACTCTAGATCATAGGCTAAATACCTCTTGTTTGCTTTATTGATTTTCTCACTGAAAAATTCCATAGGCCTTCCCTCTTGACTCAATACACCCCCTACTACAATACCACTTGCTTCACACTCTAGTGTAAACAATTTGTCAAAAGTAGGTGAGAGTAGGATAGGTTTGGTGGCTACCTCTTGCTTCAATAGTTGGAATGCTTTATCAGCTTCCTCAGTCCACTTGCACTTAGTTTTAAGTCCTCCTTTGATGGTGTCAAGCACTGGTGCACATATTCCACTGAATTTCCTCACAAATTTCCTATAGAATTATGCCAAGCCATGAAAACTCCTAACTTCAGTCCCTATTTTAGGGGTAGGCCAATTCAAGATTGCCTCCACTTTGCTTGGGTCCATCTTCAAGGTACCCTTGGACACCACAAATCCTAAGTAGACTACCTCTTTCTTCAAAAATTCACACTTCTCTAGGTTGATTGCCAATTTCTCCTCATGTAACCTCTTTAGGACCAACCTCAAATGTTCAAGGTGCTCTTCTTTGGTTCTACTATAGATGAGTATATCATCTAGATACACCACCACAAATCTACCAGTGAATTCCTTCAAGACCTCATTCATCAACCTCATGAAGGTGCTTGGGGCATTGGTAAGCCCAAATGGCATCACAAGCCATTCATACAACCCATCTATGGTCTTAAAATTTGTCTTCCACTCATCACCCTCCTTAATTCTTATTTGATGATAACCACTTTTAAGATCCAACTTGGTAAAGTACATAACACCCCCTAAATAGTCCATCAAGTATACTACTCTAGGAATTGGGAATCTATACCTGATTTTAATCCTATTGATGGCCCTTGAATTAGTGCAAAGTCTCCACTTGCCTCCCTTCTTTGATGCTAGCACCACTAGGACTGCACATGGGTTGATGCTCTTCTTAATCAGTCCTTGATCCAATAACTCTTGCACTTGCCTTCCCACCTCCTTGTTTTGATCAGGAGTGGGCTTGTATGCTGCTTTATTGGTCAGAGATGCACTAGGTAAAAAATATATTTGATGGCTTATAGCCCTTCTTGGAGGAAGTCTTGCAGGTGATCCATCACTTACTATGTCTTTGTATTCTTCCAACATTTGCTTTATCTCTTTAGGTGTCTCTGTCTATAACTTTTGGTCCTCTTCCTTTGGCTTCACAAAAATGGTACATCCCACTATTTCATCTTCATGCAATAGGTGTAAGAACTCCTTACCACTACTAAACAAGACACTAGGTTTCCTTGAGGCTCCTTCACCATTCTCTTTCAGAGATTGAATCTTAAATGTTTTTTTATCCTTCTTAAAGGAAATGGAGTTCTCCTCTCCATCATAGATCACCTTCCTATCAAACTGCCAGGGTTTTCCTAGTAGAAGATGATAGGAATACATGGGTAGGAAATCACAAAGGATCTTGTCCTTATACCCTCCAATGGAAAACTCTACCCAAGTCTATTTATTGACTAGCACACTCTACTCTTGATTCAACCAAGTTACCTTGTATGGATTAGTATGGGGAATCTTAGTGAGTTTTAACTTCTTTGTTGCTTCATCTGATATAATATTGTCAGTTGATCCTAAATCAACTATCGCCTTGCAGACTTTGCCTAAGATCTTGTATCTAACTCTAAAAAGAGCTCTTCTTTGCTTGGGTTCTCCTTTAGTAGACTGCCTAATCAATACTCTTCTAAACATTAAGTTTTCCCCCATCTCTCATTCTAATTTGATAACCTCATTGGTGCATGAGCTAGCTCCATCTTCTTGGGCATAGGCTACCCTCTTCTCACTACTAGAGCTTGTAGGTTTATCAAGACACCTATAAGTAGGGTGTCCAAGTTGACCACATTGGTAACATTTCATTGTGGCAAAATAGGAGTTGCTTCTTCTTGCACTCCTTCCTCTACTTATCCCACCATTAGAACCTCTTCCTCTACTGAAAGTACCTCTTGTATTGGTCTCTAAAATTTTTTCAAGGAGTCTATTCTCTCCTTGGCTTCTTGAATCACCTCCTCTGCCACTAGAACCTCCTCTTTGACCTCCTCTAGAGTCTCTAGCTCTGCCTTTGTTTTTAGAGTTGGGTTCTTGCTTCCTTCTCTTCTTTTCTTCTATCTTTTGTGCCATATGTTGACACCCAAGAATAGTATTAGGAGTGAACAAATTCATCTCCTCTTTTATACTCCAATTCAACCCACTCAAGTACCTTGCCACCTTAATGCTCTCCTATTTTTTTCACTTTGGATCTCAAACTCAACTTGTGAAACTCCTCGGTATAGGTGGCTACATCCATCTCTTTCTGTTTGAGGTTCAATCTTCTTCTATGCTGCTAGATTTCAAAGTCTATAGGCAGGTAGGCTTCTCTTACCTTTTTCACCATGGCTTTCCAATTAGCAATTGGATTCTTTCCTTCTTTCTCCCTTTCTTCTTGGAGATAGTTCCACCAAGTTAGAGCTTGGCCCCTCAACCTAGATTTGGCCAGTTTGACCTTTTGTGCTTCAAAGATCTCTTCACATTTGAAGTGATTTTCCATACCCTCAATCCATTGCATAACTAGTTTAGTGTCTATTATGCTAGTGAGTAAGGGGACACCATCAAGTGCTTTGTTGGTGATGGCTTTAATTGCCTTCAAGAACTGCTCATCTTGAGTTGGAGGGTCGAGTATGGGAACTTCATCATCTATACTCTTTTATTTTTCCTTAGCATCCTACTCCTCCATTCTATCATTTACTTTTTCTACTTTGGCTTGGACATCATCCAAGAGTTGTTCTAACTGAACCAATCTTTCTTGCAGGATTCTATTAGCTTCCTCCTAATCGTCTACCTTCTTTGCTAGCTCTGCATTAGTCACCATCTTTTTCTTCTGAGATGACCCTACTAATTCTTCTGGAGGTTGAAACATTCACCCTCTCCAACTATCCACTTCCCAAGTCTTGTTGGCTCTGATACCAATCTGATGGGGAGATTGGGATAGACTAGCCTAGTCTATGCTCCTTGATTCCTTTCTTGGATCTCTACAATGTTCTACTCACACCCTATAGTCTCTAGGATCTCCCTTCTAATTTTAATCCCCTAACCTCACCCAATCTAACCACCAATAACAAGCACTTCTTCTCCTAAGCTCTCCTTCACACTGCTTGGCTTTAAACCCTTACATGAGCTTGTAAGGGCTTCACTACTTCCACACCTTCTCAGGCTCTAGAAATATTGGATACAAGTCCTAAGGTGTTTTTAAAACCATCCATGTGACTTCAAGGGCTTGGGAAACCTATCTTGTTACCCAATTTCACCATTTTCCCTCAAAATAGGGCTACAAGGAATGAGCCCCAATTAGGCCTCCATTCTAGATTTATAGGACTTTCACCTGCAACCTTCACCAAATAATGCATAGTCTTCCAAAGATACTCCTATTAAATCCCTTGGATCTCAACTATTTTTAAGGTTTTAGGACCCCAAGTGTCTGTATAGTGCCCTAACCAGATATGAGGGTTTCTAGGTGTTTTTAAGCTTGACAAGGTCATAGGACTAGTTTGTGTGTTTCACCACCTTGTCTAGATTGGTGGAAGCCCCTCCTCCTCACCAATGATGCTTCTCTAACCCTTATTGAAATCTTCCAAAGGATTCTTTCTGCAACATCGAACCTTTCTCTCTATAGCCTCTGCAATCACGACCTTACCTAGCCAGGCACAGTCCAGGCTCGCCTAGGGCTTGGTCTCAAAAATACTTGCACTCACTTCCCAAGGCCCTTCTTGATAATATACATAGTACAAGGTTTTTACTTCCATATCCCATGGCTCCATGGTGTTTTCATAGTGGGGATAGGAGCTACAGGCCCATCTTTACATATCACTCCAAACTAGACAGTGAACTGCTAACTTCAAACTATTAACACAAACACACTCAAACCTACAAAGAAACTAATCTAATCACACAAAAATGAAATCTTATACAAAAATTAAGATTTAAAATACTCAAAACTATCAATTTCAATTCATTAGCTTTCAAGCTTCATGCCATTTGTGTACTCTGGCATACAAACAACAGTCACAGTCTAAAAATTCTTCCACAAAGCCATACAGACTGACATCCAACCCTTAGATTAGGGTTTTTCCAAGCATTTATGGTCTCCTCCTCGGGGTATGGGTTTGATTAGGGCTTCTAGCCACTAGGTTAGGGTTCTGACCTCTTTTGAGGAAAGTTGCTAAGCAACTTTTGTTGCTTGAGCACTTTTTGCTCTCTCCACACTTCTAGGCCACACATTGGCCAAAATCAATGCACACATATGCTAAATCAACATAGACCCATACTTTTAGACCTCTAACAAACCTAAGGCTAGGTGACATTAGGATGACATCATCCACTAAGTCCCTGAGCATTTACAAATGGCTAAGCTAGACTGTGAACTTAGGACCCAACCTAGGACCTAAACAACCACACTGAGCTCATGGATCTTGTTTTAATTACAAGGCTTCATATAGAAGAAAAGCACAAAAAAAAATTCAATGGTGGGAGCCCTTAGAAGGGTTCTCCTGGACCAGGAGGTAATCAAGAATTTTGTCTTATCATTTTGGAATAATAATACATGTCCTTAACCAAACACTAGAGATCTTATCAGGCACAGGGTTAGAGCTAATGAATATGAACATCATACAAAACATTCTTTGGACACAACACAACATGAAATCTATGTCTTATTTTGTAGTTCAAATCCTAATATAAATATTGGGCAAACATTGTTTGAACAATTGAAGCCATATTATGTGAGGATAAATAAAGTGTTTGAAACTTGTTGTCATTATCATATTGAATTTGATCTCCACTATTAGGTTTTCTAAAAGTTTGTAGAAGATACTTTTGGTTTTAAAAATGCTCCTCCTAGTAGATGAAGTGAGTTCATCTCATCCATTTTCTGTGAAAAATAGATGATGTGGTTGGTCAAATAAATTGCATAAAAGGAATATATGAAACATGTGCTGATGTGGCTCTTTTCCCTTTGAAAAATGAAGATATTGATGTGAAAAAGATGATAAATTGAAAGAGTTACAAATATGTAAGGAATGAAACAAAATTTGGGAAACAATCCAAAAGGTTAGAATATGTTGAAGAGGAGATAGCTATTGGAGCATTAATGGATAAATTTAAAAGTTTAATTCAACTATACATTCATCATGTTTTTTTTGTAAAGTGGAAAGAACACCAATTCCAAACACTGTGAGATAATTTCACACTTAGAACTATTCTATTGGTTGTTGATTTTGCAAAAAAACTATTCTTTTATTCATCAAAAGGCCATTCAATCATAATACTATTTTTTCAGAGCATGTTATTATTATGGTGCAGGTGTGTTATCATCATGCACAGTTAGATTTGGATGGTATTCAGAGCACATTTGAAGCATGGGTCATCAAGAAAGAATGTTACTTTTACATAAGTGATGATAAAGAACATGATATCCATTATATAGAATACTACTTCAAGAAGTTTTTTGTAAATTTTAAAGAAAGGGGCATAAATATTGATAAACATTATGTTTGGTCATATGGGTGTGTTGCACAACTCAAATCATCCAGAACATTTTATACACTTTGTAGATAGATCATCATAATGAAAGCATACCACATGTATGGAGTTTCTTTGAGAGTGGACATGGAAAAGGTCAACATGATGGTGCTAGAGCTTGCATCAAACATGCTCTATGAAAGTGTCAAATGAATTATAAGGGAGTCTGCCATAAACTATTGGACTATAACTGATTTGGAATCTGATTGAAGGATCTGTGATTACAAGATCACTGAGAAGTTGCTGATTAGATATGTAATATGATTAAATCAGTATTATGTTGTCATTGATGTCAACTAGTTTGATAGCACTTATCTTGTAAGTTACTACACCGAGACATCTGAAGAAAAGTGGAAAAGAGATGAAGAACAGAGAAATCTACATGAGGAAAGATGTACATGATAGATGAGGATAAGGAACACATTGAGTAACTTTTTTATGAGTCTATGACTAATGATACTGACTTCATTATGTTGCATTCATCTATAATGAAGTATAGAGTTGAAAGACACAAAGTAGTGTTGTCAGTAAATGAAGCATTTCTAGTATACACCAATGGAGTGTAGTATACCAACCATAGTATTAACTGAGTAGCGTTCACCTATGCATTTCTTTCTTAATTGAGTGGAACAGAATGAATTAAATGTTTAGTTTAGCCGATAAGATTGATGAGCTGGCAAGAGTATAACATCAAGGTAGCAGATAATGTTTATTACGCAGATCAGCAGCTGACAAAATTCAAAGAAGATCTAACAAAGCAGATTGAAACATGTTATTGACACAAGTACTGAGAAAGTTTAAGCAGCAAAATCTATGAATATGATTAAGCGGCAAAATCTGATGGTGAAGAAGAAAATGATTTACTCATCTATATAAGAGAACAAAATCTCTTTATGAAAATGCGGGGAAGAAGAAGAAGCTACAGGATTATCACGTGAATAAGGTTTCATGCATTCTGATCATATTGGTTAGTGAGAACTGAGCTATAGAGCAATTATCGAGCTACAGAGAGTAGTTATTGATGGATAGTAAGTTGATACAGTACTAAATATGAAGTGAATTATTGATCAGAAGGATTTGAATGAACTAAATATTGATCTGTAATCTGCAATTGAAGTTGTATTAAGGCAGGTCATTTTACTATTACATATTTAACCATTGTATACAGTCTAAATCTCTTAACCGAGTGGACTCTGAAAGTCTTATGATGTATCATTCATAGAATGAATATTGTTATCCTGTCAACCCCATAGTGAATGTTGGTTGGATGATAACTTCTAGTCTAAAATGCTCTAACAAGGTCACACCTGATAGTATTTTTGTAACCTTTAACAGGGTTGGGTCTTAACCAACCTCACTTCAGAAGAGTGAACAATTTTGGGTTGCTAGTCCCAAGTGGTTTTTCCCTTTATAGGGTTTCCACATTAAATCTCTTGTATTATGTGTTGATTGTGATATTTTTTTGTTATCATAGTTTGCATGTTACATATTAGATTTGATTGGTAAACAATTATAAGTATTAGACTGGTAATTGGTAAAAGCACAGACAGTAAGAGTTATTATTGCTTACCGACAAGCAGAAATAGAAGAAATTTGTTTTGGATAATACATTTTTTATTGGGACATTGGATAACTGAATCACCCCCCTCTCAGTTATTCTAACAATTGGTATCAGAGCTCAGTTGCTTGGAATAGAGTTTTAAAGACTTAAGCATAAAGGTCTCAAGATGTATAAGAGGGAAGTACTGAAACTGAATAAAGAGAACTTCATAGTATGGCAAAGCAGAATGAAGCTGCACATATCTAGAATTGGGAACTCAGCACTAGCTCTGATGCAAAATGGCTACATACAACCACCCACTGGTCCCCTAACTATTGATCAACTGAAGGATAAGCATGAACACAATGTTACTATGATGGAACTTGCTGCTGCCTATACCGCCACTGAATTTGAAGATATCAAGACATGCACAACTACCAAAGGAATGTGGGATAAATTAGCACAAATCTATAGTGGAGATCTGAATGTCAAAAGAGCCTGAGCTGAAAGTCTGAGAGGCAAATTTGATGAAATGAGAATGAAAGAAGGTGAGAACATTGTCCAATATTCAAATAGACTCAAAGAAGTGGTACATGATATTAGAGCATCTGATGGAGTAATTGATGATGAAACAGTGATAAACAAGATTCTCAAAACTTTGCTACCAGTTTATGCAATCAGGATTTCTGAAATTCATGAAACAAGAGCTACATCCAACCTCACTCTTGACACTCTAATTGGTAAACTTACAACCTTTGAATTAAACAATTTTGATAACAGTGTTGTTCCTTTTGTTGAATCTGCTTTCATGTCTTCTCTGAAGATTGGAAAGTCTAGCAGGAATAGTAAGAATTGTGATAGTGATGACAATACCGATGATGAACTTGATGAGCTTGAAGCACGTATGGCTAGAAGATTGCCCAAACAAAAAGGAAGGTATAGAGGTAAGCTACCTTTATCATGCTTCAATTGAAAGGAAGTTAGTCACATCGCTGCTAGATGTCCATAGAAGAAAGATGATGATAGATCCAAAGACCGATCTGATGGAAGCTATGGAAGAAGAGTCAACAAAGGTTACCGACACAACAACAGAGACAACTGAGATGAAAAAGGCAAAAAGGTATGTTACATAGCTGAAGATATTGAAACTAAATCTGATTCTGATGATGATATAGAAGTTGTATTTGATGCTATGAAAGATTACTCAGAAGAGGAAGAGAAACATGAAGAGACGGCACTGATCTCTAAAGTAAGCAGAAATGATACATGGATCATAGACAGTGGATGCACACACAATATGACCGGTGATGTAGAGAAGTTTGATCATCTTGTTGAATATAATGAAGGATTTGTGAGAATGGGAAATGATGCACCTTGTATGGTAAGAGGTAAAGGCTCACTAATGATCAATGATAGATTACAATGTGAAAATGCATATTGGGTAGATGGACTGAATTATATTCTAATAAGTGTGGCTCAGCTGAACAATTCAGCCCACCAACTGGCTTTTGAGAGAAAAAAGGTGAAGATTTATGATGATGGAGGAAGACTTGTCAGAACTGGTACATAATCCAGAGGTAATCTAATCTATCTTGATATAGATCATTCTTCTTGTTTGTTAATAAAGGATGAAGATGCTTGGTTGTGGCACCAAAGGTTATGCCATGTGAACTTTGACAACATGATCAAGATTAGTAGAAAGAAAAGAGTTAGAGGATTGCCTAACTTGAAAAAACTTGATCATGCCATGTGCCATGAATGTCAGAAAGGTAAGATGACTAAGTCTAGTTTTAAAAGAAAGGACTATTCAGCAAAGAAGATACTTGAGTTGGTTCATACCAACCTATGTGGTCCTATGAGAACTCAGAGTTGTTCTGGTGATAGATATTTTATTCTTTTTGTTGATGATTATACTAGACTGATGATTGTTATGTTCTTGAAAGAGAAATCTGAAGCTTTCAAAATGTTTAAGTGGTATAAAGCTAAGGTAGAAAAAGAAACCGGTAAGGAAATAAAGTGCTTAAGATCTGATAGAGGAGGTGAATTTATCTCTGATGAATTTACTAAATTTTGCAATGAGCATGGAATCAAGAGGCATGTATTTGCACCAAGGACACCTTAGCAAAATGGCATTGTTGAAAGAAGGAATAGGTCTATAATTGACTATGCTAGAACTTTGATGATACAAAAGAATGTTTCTCAAACATATTGGAGGGAAGCTGTCAGCACAGCTATATATGTTCTTAATCGAGTACAACTAAAGAAGGACTCCAATCGAACACCTTATGAACTATGGTTTGGACACAAACCTACTATGAGTTATTTTAGAATTTTTGGAAGTAAATGCTTTATCTTGAAAGATGAAAGAAATGGAAAATTTGATTCTAAAGGAGATGAAGGAATATTTCTTGGATATTCCACTATAAGTAAAGCATACAAATGTTTGAATAAGGCTACAAATAAAATTTGTAAAAATTCTAATGTTCATGTTGATGAGTTTGATGACAAGTACACAGAGAAAAGTACAAAGGAACCGGAAGACTATGGTAGATTCACTTACATTGAACATCCAGAGTATCTACCGACATCGCAAGCTGTATCAACCAGTCAGTAGGGAAATAATGTAGTACAATAGACACCACAAACCGATGAACATGAAGAAGCTACCGAGCAAGGAAATGACCCTGAGCAAGATGAACAAGAAAGAAGAAATCAAGTCTTTTCTAGTTTTGTCAGGAGACATCATCCTAAAACACAAATCATTGGAGACAGACATGCTGGAATGCAAACCAGAAGCAAAACAAGACAGGGTACATGTCTAATTTGTGAATTTGAACCTAAAACTATGAAAGTTGCATTAGAGAATGAAGAATGGGTTAATGCAATGGAGGAAATAGAGAAAATAGAAAAGAACAAAACCTGGTCCTTAGTACCCCAACCAATAGATAAGAATGTTATCGGTACTAAGTGGATATACAGGAATAAATTGAATGAAAATGGTGATGTCATAAGAAATAAAGCTAGATTAGTATGCAAGGGATATGCACAGGAAGAAGGCATTGACTATGGTGAGACATTTGCACTAGTTGCTAGATTAGAAGGAGTTAGAATGCTACTTGCATATGCTGCACATAAGAAATTCAAAGTCTATCAAATGGATGTGAAGTCAGCATTTTTGAATGGTATACTTGAAGAAGAAGTCTACATTGAACAACCTGAAGGATTTGTTGATCCCGACAATAAAGACATGGTATGTAGATTACATAAAGCCTTATATGGACTAAAGCAAGCACTAAGAGCATGGTATGAAAGACTGCATACTTACTTGTTAAGTATTGGATTTGTTAGAACAAGTGAAAACAACTATATATATGTGAAAGGTGATACTGATGATACTATTATCATTGCTAAAAAATTTGTTGATGATATTATCTTTGGTGGCTCAAATCTTGTCTACAAGGCATTTGCTGATGAAATGCAAAAGGAATTTGAAATGTCTATGTTCGGAGAGATTAAGTTCTTTCTTGGACTTCAAGTGATTCAACAGAGTGATGGCATATTCATCACACAATCTAAATACATAAAGGAAGTACTGAAGACATTTGGCATGGAAGATGCTAAACCTATGGGAACATTGATGGCTACTAGATGAAAATTGAAAAAGGAGGATGAAACTACTGACATAAATTAGACACTGTATTGTTCTATGATTGGCAAGTTAATGTACATAGTTCACAGTAGGCCAGATATAGCACATGTTGTGGGAATTGTTGCAAGATTTTTTGCTAACCCTAGAGTATCACACATGATAGCTACAAAAAGGATCTTAAGATACTTGAAGAAAATAGAAAATTATGGATTATGGTATTCTAAGGAAGGGAAGTTTGAACTGAAAGTTTACACCGATGTTGATTGGGCTAGAAATGTGGATGATAGAAAAAGCACCACCAGAGGAGCATTTTTCTTTGGTGAAAGACTTGTAACCTAGAAAAGTAAAAAGTAGGCTTGTATTTCTCAGTCTACAGTTGAAGCAGAGTATGTTGTTGCTCCTACCAACTGTTAAAACATTGCATATATCAAACAAGTGTTAGAAGGAATGAATGAGGTAATCACTGACCCAGTGATTATATATTGTGACAACACTAGTGCTATTAATATTTCAAAGAATCCTGTGATGCACTCTAAGACAAAGCATATATCTATTAAGTATCATTACTTAAGAGAACAAGTGCAAGAGAAGCAAGTAAAGTTGGAATTTTTCACATCTAAAGAACAACTTGCAGATATTTTTACAAAGCCCCTACCGAAGGACACATTTGAATACTTAAGGACTAGACTTGGGGTCTGTCTCCTATCTATCGATCAGTAAGGTGATCTGGGTGTTGCATCAGCCAATTTTTATCAGAAGATCATTCATGTTAATGTAGCATAGTTCACACTTTGAATCATGTTCAAGGTTGTGATTAAGTTTGATAACTTGAACCAATGAGAAATCAGTATACAGAGATATAGAGGAAGTACTGAACACCACAAAGAGTTACTTGGCTACTACAGAGCTAATTGTTTATTTGTTTCTTTGGCATTGCTATCAAAGGGAGAGATAAACATATGAAATGAAAAGGGGAGATATAAACATATGAAATGAAAAGGGGAGAGATATACATATGAAATGAAATAGAACAAGCACTGATGATAATTATCTAAGGGAGAGTATTGAAGATCAGTTACAAAGAACAGAAGTAGGAACAGGAGAACTAAAAAGATCACAACTACAGAAAGGTAAAGTTGTATTACTCAATGTTGGTTTAGTAACATAGTGATTAAACATATTAAGTCTATTCGACTTACAGCTTTTGTTCACAAAGTTGTAGAATGTATGTTTGGTATGTGTATGGTACATTTCATATTACTTGAAGTTGCCATCAATGCCAAAGGGAGAGATTGTTGGACTACAACTGATTTGGAATATGATTGAAGGATCTGTGATTACAAGATCACTGAGAAGTTGCTGATTAGATATGTAATATGATTAAATCGGTATTATGTTGTCATTGATGTCAACTAGTTTGACAACACTTATCTTGTAAGTTACTACACCGAGACATCTGAAGAAAAGTGGAAAAGAGATGAAGAACAGAGAAATCTACATGAGGAAAGATGTACATGACAAATGAGGATAAGGAACACATTGAGTAACTTTTTGATGAGTCTATGACTTGATGATACTGACTCCATTATGTTGCATTCATCTATAATGAAGTATATAGTTGAAAGACACAAAGCAGTGTTGTCGGTAAATGAAGCATTTCTAGTATACACCGACAGAGTGTAGTATACCGACCGCATTATTAAACGAGTAGTGTTCACCAATGCATTTCTTTGTTAACTGAGTGGAACAGAATGAATTAAATATTTAGTTTAGCGGATAAGATTGATGAGCTGGCAAGAGTATAACATCAAGGTAATAGATAATGTTTGTTACATAGATCAATGGCTGACAAAATTCAAAGAAGATCTAATGAAGTTATTTGAAATGTGTTATTGACACTAGTACCAAGAAATTTTAAGTGGAAAAATCTATGAATATGATTAAGCGGAAAAATTTGATGGTGGAGAAGAAAATGATTTACTCATCTATATAAGAGAACAGAATCTCATAATGAAAATGCGGGGAAGAAGAAGAAGTTGCAGGATTATCACATGAATAAGGTTTCATGCATTCTGATCATACTGGTTAGTGAGAACTGAGATGTAGAGAAATTACCAAGCTATAAAGAGTAGTTATCGACAGACAATAAGTTGATATAGTACTGAATCTGAAGTGAATTATTGATCAGAAGAATTTGAATGATCTAAATATTGATCTGTAATCTGCAATTGAAGTTGTATTAAGGTAGGTCATTTTACTGTTACATATTTAACCATTGTATACAGTCTAAATCTCTTAACCGAGTGGACTCTGAAAGTCTTATGATGTATCATTCATAGAATGAACATTGTTATCTTGTCAACCCCATAGTGAATGCTGGTTGGATGATAACTTCTAGTCTAAAATCCTCTAACAAGGTCACACCTGACAGTGTGTTTGTAACCTTTAACAGCATTGGGTCTTAACCGACCTCACTTTAGAAGAGTGAACAATTTTGGGTTGTCGGTCCCAAGTGGTTTTTCCCTTTACAGGGTTTCCACGTTAAATCTCTTGTGTTATGTGTTGATTGTGATATTTGTCTGTTATCATACTTTGCATGTTACATATTAGATTTAATCGGTAAAAATTTATAAGTATTAGACTGGTAATCAGTAAAAGCATAGATAGTAAGAGTTATTATTGCTTACCGACGAGCAGAAATAGAAGAAATTTGTTTTGGATTATACATTTTGTATTGGGACACTAGATAACTGATTCACCCCCCTCTCAGTTATTCTAACATAAACAATGCACGTGATGTTGTTGAATGGTGCAAGACATATTTTGCATCAAACGAGGTTGGAACATCATCAAGAATGAGTCAAGAGGTGCCCATATAATGTATTTTGGGAGATAATAGGTATGCACACATATTTTTAATAACATATATATTTTTTCTTGTTTAAATTTTACATTTGATCCTTTATTCAAATTTTAAAAATAAAATTCATAATTTGTCTCATTTTTATGTTAAATATATGTGTTCAAGTGTGGATATAAAAACTATGTATGGTTGCAAGAGGATAGAAAAGACACGATCTCTACATTCAGTTATGAGTACCAATTTTCACAATTGGACACTGTACACTAGGGACTACTCATGTTTTTATTGTCATTGCATTGCTGAAAACTATTCTGAATGCATCAACCAAGAACTAGGATATGCAGGTGCATGAAATTTGGTGCCACTTGTTATTACTGATATAGTTAATGGAGATGAAGATGAAAATTTTGATGATATTCCTTTGATTTCTACTGATTATGACCATATTTTAGGAGTGCTCAAAATTGGTAAGTATTTAATTTAAATTAAGTGTGTGTGTGTGTGTATAACTTTTGAAGTATTTTCTCTCATACATGTGTGTACATTTTTTTGTGCAGGAGATGTCTTTGCAGCGATTGTTGAGCCTAGAAATGTGGAAGGAGTTAATTACTATTTATTGTGTTGCACCGTAGAGAGGATAAAGGTAATTGGACCCAAAGAAAGCAATGGAATTTTTTTCCCTATAGGTTTTTGCATGCTTTAGAGACCTATAAATTATTCTTTATTTTTTAAATATATAGATAATAAATACAAAATTTATTTGAATTACATTATTAACATTTTTGGTGTGTAGGTTCAGTTGTTTTAGAGGGAACATATTTCAAGCAAATGAAAATATTGCAACATGGGATTTACTTTGTTGATTATCAACCCAACAATAAGGTGTTTCAATGTAGCCACCTAGTAGTTGCTACCTCCATTTGTATACATCGACTTAAATCTCAACGTCAACGTCATAAGTGGAGACTAGATAGTGAGGATCATGAGAGAATATTAAATGTTCTCCATGAATGTTCTGAACCACTTGAGATGGTCTAAATAATAATACTTATGTATATGTCATGTTTTAGGACTTGATCTACATTTATGATGGATATATTTCATGTTTTAGGACTTGATCTTCAGTGATCTACTTTAATATATGACATGGATATATTTCATGGTTTAGGACTTGATCTAAATTGATCTACTTTAATATATGACATGGATTATACTAGATTGATATACTTTGTTTTTTTTATCTTTATAGATGTTAAGTTTGATATACATACATTTTTTTAATTATAAATTATATGTTGCTCAAGAAGACTATATATATTATGTGTTACTTGCTCTATATATACATGTTACTTGATCGATATGTACATTTTACTTGATTATGTATATTATATGTAGCTAAGTGATAACATCTATTCATGTCAATTGATTATTCAAGTTTGATATACTTTTTTTTTATCAAGTAAAATTTGATTCTATATGTTAAGATTCAAATCATCCAATCAAATAATCTTTATATAAAATCATCTATTCAAATTGAATCTAATCAAATCATGCATACAAATCATCTAACCAAATCAAATCATCTAATCAAATCATAAATGTAATCATCTAATCAAATTTCATCTCATCAAACCATATATATATCAAATCATATAATAAAATTGAATCTAATAAAATCATGCATGTAAATCATCTAATCAAACCATATTTATATCAAATCATCTAATCAAATCATGCATGTAAATAATCTAATCAAATCAAATCATCTAATCAAACCATCTTTATATAAAATCATCTAATCAAATAATCTTCATATCAAATCATCTAATCAAATCATGCATGTAAATCATCTAATCATATATGATGTCAAATCATAAATGTAATGTATATATAAATCGGATCTGAATGTAAAATGTCCTAAAAACATAAATGTTGAATCATAAACACATATATAGTGTCAAATCATAAACGTAACATATAAGAATGAAAGATCTGTGAAATACATGTCCTAAACTAGAGATTCATCTAGACGCATATGAACAAAGTGATCCTCTAACCAAGTGTTGTGAGCATCCTCTGGTTATGAAGTACCAACCAACCCCTGCAAATTTAGTACAACAATTGGTTATATATAAATACATATATAAATTTAAATATTTTAAATATATAAATTTACACAAGTACATGTACACACATTTAAAATTTTATTTAAAACTTACCTAAGCACTAGTAGGTGTCATATCCACCAAATATGTCTCTCCAACATGTTGTAATCCCACATTGGAATTAGTATGCTCTTCTCATTGTGCCTACAAAAATATTATACATGTATGAACATTAGTACACGTCAATGAATTTATAATTAATTTTTCATTATTAAACTAAAAAATGAATAAGGGTACACTATTGTAAAAAAGAAATTAAAAAGTGGTACTTGGGTCTAAGGAGCAAGAGGATTATCATTGTGCACTAGGGTGTCATCGGCAAAAGCTATATCTCCAACAGTCCCAATCATCTCTAGTAATAAAGAGTGCAAGGGGGTATGTAGCTGAGATGGAAGTGGCGTAGAGTCAGAAGTATGCAATAGCATATCCATATATGATCCTATATCACTTGAAATGTCAACGTGACTCAGCCCTCATAGTTTCTCATCAAAATTCTCTAGTCCATCAATGGTGATGCATACATCTCCAACTCATATCCATGCATTTAGAGATAAATTAGAGTGTTGTATAGAGTTCTCAAATGAATGATGTGCAGATTGCTAAGTTGAGTTTTGTATACCGTGATGCACATGATCTGATGGCATGTCTTGGGTTACTAGAAATATAGGGCCATGCGCAACTTTGGTGATATCTCTAACACTCTTTATCGGTATCCTCTCCAAGTCTGTAATGTAGGAATATGACTGTAGAAGATCATATTAAAAATAAAGTGACATATCCATGTGTATTTGATCTCATGTAAGCCCACGTATATCATCTAGCATAGGAAGACCTTCAGCTCTATAGGCCTCATCACTCGATCATACTGCATCACTAGATGACACCTTGGAAGATGATCTCAGTCGAATGGGTTTAGTTATAATATATTTGCCCAGTGTGTCAAAATTAATTTTGTTGGTTGCAAATGCAATCTTCCCTATCCTATCAACTGCTTCCCTTTGAGAAGCAATAACAACTCTATCTGAAGTAGAAAACATCACTGGAGTCACTGTTAAAGTCCTCTAGCCCACCAAATATTGATGAGTAGTTGCAAATAGATCAGCCCTACGATACTATTGGTGATTAAAAAATATGCCATGCCCCTGACCAAAATATCCCAGAAGATCTAGATAGTTGACATTGAGCCCCAAACGTAACTCAATGTACAACTATTGGGAAAAATATAATAGAATCTGGTCATTATTAAGATAACAACCATGTGTTGCAAGGAATCAAGGATATATCATACATTCTATCCATGTAATCATAGATCAAGTAATGTGATATCCCCTCACCTTATCCTTCCCCTCATAAAATGGGAATACCTCTTGTTTGATGATATCCTTAGGGACAAGGATCTGAACCTTCTCTAAGGATACATCTCTCAAGACCATAACTCTCAACTCTGCAAAAATCCTCTCAATAACCTATGGTGAAAATGAATAATGTGATCTCAACTACATTATCAAGTCATCAAGACTCCTCAAAATGGTACTACAAAAATCTCTATATAAGACATTCTTAGATCTATTAATGGAATCTCCAAGTTGACCCATCTCTGTTGTAGCACTCTCAAATATAGTGGCTAAATTTGGAGTGCGAGGGTAAATAGGGGGTGCAATAGCATTAGGTCTGTGACTGTGACCGTGACCCTGAACCTAAGGTGCATCATCTATATGTACATACTGGGGTACACTATATCTATCATGTGTGGCCATCTAGGGATAACATGTGAACTAAATGTTAAAAATGAAGTACTTGAGTACAAATTACAATGGCTTGTAAAAGGGAAACTAATATCAAAATCTAAATTTATACATTTTTTTAATTTACAAGTACATTTTAAAAATTATACATTAATGGATAGTAATATGTCTTAAGGGGTCTTGAGGGTGATAATGGGTCCCCATATATATTAATGGAACCTAAGACACATAAATAGGTCCTGGAACATCCTAAGATACATTAATGGGTCTTCATGGTCCTAAGGGATCCTATGTGTCTTAAGATGTCATAATGGATGGATAAGGGTCCTAGAATGTCTTGAGGGTTTGTAGGTGTCATAAGTGGTCCTAAGGGATCCTAGGTTATATTAATGGATCCTAGTATGTCTTAAGGGGTCTTGACGGTGACAATGGGTCATCATATGTATTAATGAAACCTAAGTCACATAAATGGGTCCTAGGACATCCTAAGATATATTAATGGGTCTTCATGGTCCTAAGGGATCTTGTGTGTCTTAATATGTCGTAAGGTATGGATAAGGGTCCTAGAATGTCTTAAGGGGTCGTAAGTGTCATAAATGGTCCTAAGGGATCCTAGGTTATATTAATTGATCCTAGTATGTCTTAAGGTGTCTTGAGGGTGACAATTGGTCCTCGTATGTATTAATAGAACCTAAAATACATTAATGGGTCCTAAGACATCCTAAGATACATTAATGGGTCTTCGAGTTCCTAAGGGGTCCTATGTGTCTTAAGATGTCGTAAGGGATGGATAAGGGTCCTAGAATGTCTTAAGGGGTCATAGGTGTCATAAGTGGTTCTAAGGGATCCTAGGTTACATTAATTGATCCTAGTATGTCTTGAGGGGTCTTGAGGGTGACAATGGGTCATCATATGTATTAATGGAACCTAAGACACATAAATGGGTCCTAGGTAATCCTAAGATACATTAATGGGTCTTGATGGTCCTAATGGATCCTATGTGTCTTAAGATGTCGTAAGGGATGGATAAGGATCCTAGAATGTCTTAAGGGGTTGTAGGTGTCATAAGTGGTCCTAATGGATCCTAGGTTACATTAATTGATCCTAGTATGCCTTAAGGGATCTTGAGGGAAACAATGGGTCCTTGTTGTATTAATGGAACGTAAGATACATCAATGGGTCTCAGGGCATCCTAAGATACATTAATGGGTCTTAGCGGTCCTAAGGGGTCCCATGTGTCTTAAGATTTTGTAAGGGATGGATAAGGGTCCTAGAATGTCTTAAGGGTCTGTAGGTGTCATGAGTGGTCCTAAGGGATCCTAGGTTACATTAATGCATCCTACAGACAAGGCTATGAACATCGTTGGGGTCCTAAGGGGTCCTATGCATATTAAGATGTCATAAGGGATGGATAAGGGTCCTAGAATGTCTTAAGGGGTCATAGGTGTCATAAGTGGTCCTAAGGGATCCTAGGTTACATTAATTGATCTTAAGAGGTCTTGATGGTGAAAATGGGTCATCATATGTATTAATGGATCCTAAGATACATCAATGAGTCGTAGGACATCCTAAGATACATTAATGGGTCTTCAAGATCCTAAGGGGTCCTATGTGTCTTAAGATGTCATAAGGGATGGATAAAGGTCCTAGAATGTCTTAAGGGGTCATAGGTGTCATAAGTGGTCCTAAGGGATCCGAGGTTACATTAATGGATCCTAGTATGTCTTAAGGGGTCTTGAGGGTGACAATGGGTCCTCATATGTATTAATGGAACCTTAGACACATAAATGGGTCATAGGACACCCTAAGATACATTAATCAGTCTTCAAGGTCCTAAGGGATCCTATGTGTCTTAAGATGTTGTAAGGGATGGATAAGGGTCCTAGAATGTCTTAAGGGGTCATAGGTGTCATAAGTGGTCCTAAGGGATCCTAGGTTACATTAATGAATCCTAGTATGTCTTAAGGGGTCTTGAATGCAACAATGGGTCCTTTTTGTATTAATGGATCCCAAGATACATCAATGGTTCTAAGTGGTCCTATGTATTTTAAGAGGTCCTACTAAGGGTTCTTAAAGATCTTTTTATGTCATAATGGGTCTTATGTCATAAAAGGTCTTGGTAAGGTTTCTTAAAGGGTTTTATAAAGTCATAATGAGTCTTATGTTATTATATGTCATCAAGTAAGGGGTATTATGTCCTTTTATGTCAATAATAGGTCTTGTTAAGGGTTCATAAAGGGTTTTATGTCATAATCTGAAGGTTGTTAAGGAACCTTATATAATGTTGAATAAAAGATCCTACTAAGGGTTCTAGGTGTCTTAAGGGTCCCTAAGTGTCTTATAAGGTTTTAGGATACATACTTAAGGGGTCCTAAGATAATATGTTAACATGTCTAACTATAAAATGAATAACATTTTTACATATAAAATGGAAACATCTAGAACATATACATAACGATTCAACATTATAAAAAATTCTACATTTTTAAAAATAAAAACTTTCTGTACAGTTATTAAACTAACATTTTCTAACATTTTCTAACTAGGGTTGTCTAACTAAGAATATCTAGCTAAAGTTTTAAAACTAGGGATTTAGAAGATTTTCCAAATAAAATTTTATAACATTTTCTAACTAGGGTTTTCTAAATAAGATTTTATAATATTTTCTAGCTAGGGTTTTCTAAATAAGATTTTATAACTTTTTCTAACTAGGATTTTCAAACATTAGTATATAAAAAGAAATTTCAAACATTTAAATATCTAAGTATACTATGTACATAACATTTTCTACAACTTCATAAACTAAAATTTTCAGATATATCTAACTAAAAAAAAAATTAAGAAACATATTTAAAATGTTTTCTAACTAGGGCTTTCTAGCTAGGGCTTTCTAACTAGGGTTTTCTAGTTTGATTTTTTGAACAAGGGTTTTCTAGCTTGGTTTTTCTAACTAGGGTTTTCCAAAATTTTCTAAATAGGGTTTTTTTAATGTTTTCAAACAATTGATTTGTAAAATTATCTAATAGAATAGAAAAAAACTACTGAAAACACAAAACTAACTAATATATATGAAAAACAAATAATTTATAATTAAAATAAACAAATAAATGAAGAATATTGTGTACCTAATATGAAAGATGGTTCGAAGAGGCCAAAACTAGTCACAAGATGTTGATATCATGGTAGGACGTCACTGGGTTTGATCTAACACCTAGCATCCACAAGTTTTTTAAAAAAACAATAGTGAAAATGACCCCTATTGTCATAATTTATTTGAAGTTATGGCCAGGGGGTGTTTGAACAAACTCCCCCCTTCGTTCAAACATGCTACACAAGTATGTTCGAACGAAGGGGGGGTGTTTGTTTGAACATGCCACATAGATGTTTTCGAATGAACCCCTTGGGGACCTTTCAACAAATACCCCAGTTCGTTCGAAGGGGTCAAAATGATTTTTTTATTGTCAAATTTTATTCGTGGTGAAAAGTGGGAACCAATTTTGTTGGATAACCCAAGAATTAGAGTGGGAAAGTCATAAGTTACATTTGTAAAAGTAAATTAATAGGAAAGATGAGGAGATTGTAGCATTTAAAACTAAGGTAGATAATGTAGTCACATTGATCCCTCAAATTCCAGAATGTTTAACACCTCTCAAATTTTATGCATTATAAATGAAGGAACTCAACCTATCCTTTAGGTTTTCAAGGATTATTTTTCATCATAATCCATCTTTAGAAACCTCTCATGAGTTCTACAATGTCTTTCAATCCTCTCCTACATTCACCAAGAATCTACTCTGTGAGTTTTACCTTCATAATCTTATTGTACCACATGACACAAAATGGAATCAGTTGCTCTACATTGGTGATATCCATCTATAGGTTGTGATGTCTTGGATGCAAAATGAGAATGTTAGAGGGTACTAGTTTAGGGATTATAGGGATATGGAGCATTCAATTCCTCTCTCTTAGAGAAGAATCTAAGAATCCAAGAACTCTTTATTTTGATTGGAAAAAACTTTGGTACAAAGATGATTGCAAACATAAGTTATCAGCATTAAAGGAGAAAGTTTATTGAGAATTTGTGTAACACCCCGCCAGAGAACCCAAGAGAATTTAATCCTAAACATGCTACTAAGTTTGGTGAACAATTTTTTTTTTCTAAAGTTAACAAACAAGATAAACAACAGTGCAGAAGCAATTACCATTTACTCACATTGAAACATCATCCAACATAGATTACAAGACTCAAGGGTTCCATGATGTAGAATTACTTAAGAAAAAAACACAACTAGAACTAACATCAATAAAAGATTCCATAACTTATAAATTGCAATTACATGATAACAATAAATAAAATTCTCATGGACTTCCATGATATCCAAATAAACTGATATCCACTGCACATGTCGCAAGGTATGTAGTAATAAAACTAACATAAAAGTACAATGACTAGATTAGGTATCACAGGTGATACACTAATATAGGATTACAAATAATGATGATAAGAAAGAAGCATCAATGAAACATCATAAGGAAACCATCTGTAGAGTCACCATCAAGCATCAGCACAAGGATGTCGAATCTCAAATGGTAAAGAATCACTACCACCTGTCCGTGTAGAACCACAAAGGCCTACCCCACCATGTTGAGGAGATAAACACAAACCCCAATTGGATAACCAATACAAAATAAGGATAAAACTCTAAGCAAAAGGATCCTAAAAAGAACTCTAACTCAAGATACACATGATAAAGATATAGGTACAATTCACTATTCCAGAGGCAACTGACACATGTAGAATAACGAGACTACGCATAGGAAGGTGTCATCATGTACGTCTAACCCTTGAGTTTTGTCCTGATAATCTCTCTGGATCCCGGCACCCAAGTGACCATACATGGCATCAATGACCTCTCGTATTGACGAAGTCATCAACTATGCCAACTCATCCCTTAAAATGGGGCTAGTCATCTTCTCAACTCCACCTTAGTTTGTACTAGCACTCAAGCATGGGTGAGGACTCATATCTTATTAGGTTCAATTAAATACCCCTTAATTATATTAGGTTATCACTTGATTACTGAAACTTACAATAAGTGATCCTGGCAGCCACTTGTGGGCCCTGGCACTTATTGCAAGCCACCTCCTACTACATGTTAAGGTAAACTACCCTAGACTCACAAATCTCTCCTAGATCTAATCAGGTATACAACTACGTAACCTCATATCCATAATGACACAAAAGAACTAGATATGGTTACAGAGATACCCCAAACAAGTACAATATATCATGAGCCCAATGGTCAAACAGGAGTGATAATCAGATAAAGTACACACACACCAAACATAGTTGAAACATGAATATCTGACACATACCCCAGCCTCTATATTTTTCCTAGGTCATCTAGAACTCAACAACCCATAATGTAAAAGAAGACACGAAGAATACACAACCACATCATTTGAACTGAAATAAAACCATAATCCAATATGTTCCATAAGCATCATAAATGAATTCAAGAAAAAGGTCCACTAGGAAATTCTCACAATAATCATGTCCAATAATATCATAAGTAAATCAAATTACCTAAGAAGTACCATAGAATCCATCATAACGAAAATACCCAATTTCGATAGAAAATATAAAATATTGTTCTATGAAGGGAAATAATTAAATTTGCAAGGTTTAAGTTTAAATACCCTACAATGACACTCTTATGTTCGATTGATAAAACATCAAATCCAAATTCACAAGGGCTATATAAGATGTCAATACAAATCTTCCCTTAACAATTACCTAATTAAGTCCATAAAAGTTTGATAAGGTTGATGTTGCAAAGCTTAAACCTAACAATTATGAGAATATTGATTAAACAAATTAATTCAGAGTTTGCTCATAATAAATTAGAAATTTACATCTACAATCAAATCCATAGTCTCATTGAATAATATCAACCAAAATGATTTGACAAAACAAAATTATGAATATTAAGTAAAACACATTAATAAAATTTATTAATATTTAAATAAAACATATTAATAAAATTTATTAATATTAAAATACATATTAATATTTAAATAAAATGTATTAATAAAATTTATTATTATTAAAATACATATTAATAAAAACAAATTTTTAACAAATTAAAGAATATAACATAAAACCAAATTTACTTATCATAATAAAAAGAAACCAAATCAAAATGTGGGGGGGCCCATGACCACCCACCACCCTGCCAACATGGCAGGCTAGCTTGTCAGTGGTAGTCCTAGACTGTCGTGCAGTAGCCTAGTCTGTCGTGCGCGGCAAGCTACGGCCCACGGCTATGGAGGCGTGAGGGGAGGGGGAGGCAAGGGGTGTGGGCCCCGCCTCCCTCTTGCCTTCATAAAAAAAAATTAATATTTTTTTTTTAAAACTAACAAATTTCCAATCCCAAAACATGACATTTTAATATGACAAAAGAGTACTTATTTTGATGCATCATATATTTTTTTTAAAGGCTCTGTTTTCGAAAACGGAAATAACAAGCCTGGTAATTTTTTTTCAGAAATTGAAATTTGATTCTTTCACACACATGGGAAATTTGTCGTTACTCAAGATTGTTTTTTTTAACACTAATGTATTGTAGACATAATAACAATAACTAATGTTATTTTTGTAATCAATTGAAAGCAAAATTAATTATTGGAGTATATTGTTATTATTTTTTTTACTGTCATTTTCACAGAGAGTGGATTTTTCACCCAAATTGCATTTTCCTATACCAAAAAAAAAAATTCTCAATAACCCATTTAATTATTTTAGCCACACTATAATACTAACTATATCAAGATTAAGTCTTTGTTTTCTATGTGTTCTAGGATGAATTTTCTCTCCAAATTCGGACAGCATAACCCTACTATGCCAAGTCATAATATAAACTAACAGCTATGAATGTAAGGGTTTATTAACACCCAAATTAAAAGCATTACTGAATACAGATTTATAGCAATAAATCAGAACAAGCATATGAAAACATTGAAAGTTCTACAGATAAGTTTTACAGGGAGGTTTCTTCAAACCCTACCTCAATTCCAATTCTAGAACTGTAAAGAATGTCTGTAGAATTCTGAAACACCCAATTCTGTCAGATGAAAACTCATCCCTGTAGATCTGGATCAACAATGCAAGCCAAGCCAATTCCAAATCCAAATCAATCCTCACCAAAAGCTCAAGCACAAACACAAAGCTCAAGAAATTCAAAAATGACAAAATTCTCCAAGAGCTCTCTCTCCAATTCTCCAACAACCTTATTGAAAACAAAATGAATGCTAATTCCCCCTATTAGGGATTCAACTCCACCCATCATGCAAAACCCTAGATGACTCACATAAGAACTCCTAATCAAACTCTCCCATTTTGTTGAGAGAAAATACCAATTATTAATTAAAAATAAATCTAATTGTGCACAACTCAACTTAGTCTCCTAAAGACAAGTTGTCACCTTTTTCAAACAAATCACTTTCAAACTCAATAAAGCACATGTTAATAATAAAATCTATTATTAAATAATTTTAATATTCCTAACATCATTAAATCATGCAATTAAATAATTTAACATCTGATGAACAATAATAATCTTATTTTCACATAATTAATTAATTAAAACCAAATATCCTTAATATTTGATTTTTAATTAATTAATAATAATACAATAACATAGGAGATAAATTTGACATTATTTTCCAACTATGATATTAATTTCCCAAATACTCAAATAATTAACTTTAATTTAATTTCCTCAATTAAATTTTAGGAACATATTTAATCATTAAATTCAACTATGCACCTAACATTGATAATCACATAAAGTAATCTATATAAACATAATTCAACTATAATCAATAAATTAATAATCACCCACATAACCACAAATCAGCTGAAACCAAATGACATAAAACTAAACAAACACAGGAGAAGGGAACCATGAACTCATGCCAACCGGATGAATTCGGGTAGGGAAGTCAAACTGACACTTGTCCAATCATAGGAAAATTTGGCTTAGGTTAGGGTTTGGGTCTGTGTATTATCTCCCCTCTTGACCATTGAGATGAATGTTTGTGGGCACACTCACTCCTACTAATTCAGGGAAGACAATGCCCTATACCTGTGAACCTATCACCAAAAGACAAAGCATGTACATATAATAATATATAACAGACAATGATAGGGTACAATCAGTCATATGGATCTTGACTATGCAAGTAAATACGCCTCCATCCTCTACCAAAAAAACATGTCAAACAAATGCAAACACATGACAACCATACACATGCTAGTATGGGATCAGTACCATGAAGCAATATAAAACATAAACATAACATCAAATGATATCATCATCTAATCTAGGCAATAACCTGATACACATTCAATGAACAGAAATCCATAATCATCATTTATTAATCATAATAATCGATTACATCAAAAGTGACCTAAAATAATTCGGTCATACAATTGAAACAAAAAGAAACCTACAAGCAAACTATGAGCAGGGTACTACATCCACCCCCCCTAGGATTAGGCTTACTCCTGGAAGCCTGGAACAAGTAGGGATATAAGTCCCATAAACCTCACTCCACTAAAAATAAAACTAAAACAAAGATCACTGAGTAGGTCCCATTGGACGCTTTCCTGCCTTAGGGTTCGAACACTGAGGATCATTCCCTATTACAAAAGCCCTATGAGATCTACCAGCATCACCCACTGTAGGCTCAGAAACCAACGGCCTCTATCCTGAATGCTGAAATGGAAACTAGGGACAATTGTAAGATTTATGACCGGGTTGGCCACATGTGAAACAATCCCCCTTAAAGACTCTCCTTGCAGAAGGAGTACTAGGCTGCTGAAAACTACCTCCACCAAAATCCTAATGTGAATTCTGAGTGGGCTGATCATCCTGATTGTGCATACCATGCTGCCAATTGTGATAGTTCTCTGATCAAGAACCACCACCATTACCATTGAAGAATTTCTTATCCTGTTGATTCTGATTACCTTTCAAAAAGGTAGAAGGATTCTGAAAATTCCCATTCTTCTGAGACTGATTCCCCTTGAAACCACTAGGCTGAACTCCTCTCTGACTACCATGACCTAAAGCAAGATTTGTCTCTATAAGGGTGGCCTTAATGACCGCCTCCTAAAGGGTCTTAGGCTCAAATAGTAGGACCTCTCCAATGATGCGTGCATTTAGTCCCCTCACAAAGTGTTGTACTAGGAGAGTTGTATACTGTCTGAAGCTAGCATACTGTTTAAGCTCAAAAAACCAACGCTCATACTCCCTTATTGACAGGGTCAACTATCTCAGATCATGAAACTCATCTGCTCTCTATTGCCTCCACTGATCTGATAGGAAATGCTCTCGAAAGTGTTTAAGAAACAACTCCCATGTGACAGTGTCTATCTAGAACCCTAACTTCTGCTCCTCAATCCTCCACCATATAGCTGCAAAATCTATAAGTTGCATAACCGCATACCTTGCTTTAGTATTGCTACTAAAGGGATGCATGGAGAAACTCCGCTCTAAGGCTATCAACTATGTCTCTACCTCTAAACCAGTGCCTTTCCCATCAAAGGGAATTGGTCACCCTCTCATCAGATCCCTCATGTGGTTAGCTGCCACAACTGTAGGATCAACTGAGAAGTTCCTCCTTAGATGACTCCTGGATCTCTCCCTCTCTCTCTCATCCCTTTGGGAATGATGAGAAGCATCCTGTCCTACCCTATTCTACTCAGGAATAAGACAATTAAGAATCGCTTGTAAGAGTTGTCTCATATCAGGACCATCCTGACGATCCTCTCTCTGCTCACCCCTAGACTATTGGTGCTTACTCTCCTGACTCACACTTGTAGAAGGGCTAGGTTGTCTACCCCTACCATGGTTAGCATCATGACCTCTACCATGACCTCTAGCGGATCTAGTCACAGCCATAATTCCTGCAACATACAAAGATCCAACAACAACTCTCAACAAACCTTGATACAAAAGAGAACATAATCATAAAGCAATGGTCTAAAAACAAAATGTTATATGTCTATGTTTAGTTTCAAGTTTAGACTACACAAAACCTAATAGGCATACATACCCAGAGTTCTGTTGGTGCCTTTTCCCAACTTTGATCTTTTCCCCAAAATTTTGAAGAAATTTGTTGTCTTTTGATCATAATAAACCCTCTGCACAAATTTTTTTCCAACAATATTAGGGTTTATTGTTTCTTTGTATCAAAAGAGAAAGAAGTTAGGGTTTAAAGTCCTAGAACTAGCCGTTGTATTTTAAAAACCCTAGGTTTTTTAAGTGACTTTCTATTTCTTCGTTACCTTTTCAAAGTCACTTAAACTTTCTAAAAAGCATGTGCACTTTGATGTTTACCTTGATCACCAGGTCACGTGATAATCTTAGCATACTTCTCTTTATCTCCCGACCACGAGAAATCCTCCAGTCTCCAAGTCACCAAATAAAAGAAGCATATTCTTTATCTTCCTGAGAATTAGCGATGAATGTTAGTCACGCAATATCCAAATGCTTTACGTGGATCTAGTGACTTAATTTATTAATTTGACAGACTATAGTCGCCAGATCTCCGAATCTAAAGTTGCTTAAGTCAGGTGATCTCAAGATAAAAGACTAAGAAGATAGAACATCTTGCGACTACGAGTTCCACTATAGTCGGCTGATTCTCCAAAAGAAAAATCAAAACGGCATTTCCTTTAGTCACCAAATCTCGGAAGAAAAGTCAATAAGCTACAAAGATTAAAAGGATCTAGTGACTGCCGTCCGATCTTCTTAATAAACTTCCCATCTAATGGTTATCCTTTAGTCACTAAAATAACTATGATGTCACTATTTCTTTCTGAGACCTAGTGACTATCGTTAGATGAAGATCATGTGGCTCACATTTAATTTCAAAAAAGGGAATGAGTTATTCAACGACCAAGAGACTTCTTTTAGTTGCCAGTTCGCCAGATGTCTACTTCGGTTGGGTGATCACTGAATGAAACTTAAAAGGAAATAATCTTCTCACGACTTGGAGAAACTATAGTTGCGTAATCTCAAACAGCCAAAATATTGAAAGATGAATTAAGCTTAGTCACCAGATCTCAGATAGAAGAAATTTTATTTGGTGACTTAGAAAACTATAGTCACGTGATCGCTAAGAGAAGTAAATTAATAGAAGGTAAGGCTCAGTAGCATGATCGCTAGAAAAGAATTAAGAAATATAAAACATCTGGCGACTCTGAGATACTATAGTCGTCATATCTCAAATAGAAAATTATGTGATGATGGCTTAGTCGCTTAATCTCAGAATGACGAAATACATTCCCGCGACTAGAAAGAGTACTATAGTCGCTAAATCTCAGAATATTTAGAAAGGCACCAGATTTATTACAAGACTTCAAATTTCCTTCAGTCGCTAGGTCGCCAGATGATGAAATTTAAAAACATGTCACCTCTCGATGACGGCTAAGACATTAAGTTACAGAGCACGTAGTCTTAATTATAAAAGTGACATTGTTGCAGGAATCCAAGCTGTAATCAATTCTTCACCATTAAAACTCAAAAGTTGGTCATTCTCTCATTTCTACCAAGCATTTGAGCAATTAGAGAGTAGAGCATTTCCAAAGCAGAGAGAATTTGAGCAACCAGAGCTTTTAGCAATCACAGAGCTTACGGAAGATTAGAATTTACAGAGTGGCCAGGAATTTTTAGTAGCAATCATCATGAGTCAAGGTACAGTTAGCACCCCATCAACTAGTAGGGCAACCGCATAGCAAAAGGCTAGTTTTTTTGACAAATTAATTGAATTATTGCTTGGTTCTACCCAGAACAAGAAGATTAGTGATGATATCTTCTCTGATATTTATTTACAATGTGGGGATGCTAAGACTCATGACATACCAGCCATGAATCTATTTTACTACTTCCAGAAGAATCAAGATAGGCCCATCCCTTTGTCAAACCCGTGAACTTCAGGGTTTGCAAAGATGATTGTCCTTGATGTATTTTTTGACATTGATCTTCTTGTCTCCTTGGCTGAATGATATGACCCCCTCTCTAAGATAATTAGAAAGATAGATGGTTCTTCTTTGATAACCCTAGATAGAGGTGCGTTCATGAGGACTTTTGGGATAGATGTCCCTATGGCCACAAAGATTAACCTGCAATCTCTAGCAAACAAATATGCGAGGGAGTCTGGGGGTGTTGCAACTGCTATTCAATCCCATGTCCCTAAGGGAAATAGAAATTATATTGCACCCATGGCAGGAGACCTCCCCTATGCATTAAAGGATCTAAAATTCTACATGAAATATATTGCATATGGGTTATGTAGAGTTTTGGGTGTTCATGCTCCTAAGGAGAGGATTTCCCCTAAAATTTTGATGTTAGTAATGGATTCCCAATCATGCCACACTAGTCATGGGTATGATTACATTGGGTACTATATTCAGAAGATGCATGAGGATTTAGAAATGATAAGAAAGAAAGAATACCCTCCCAAATTTTTGCACTACTCCATGCTAATGCATCTTATCTTCTACCATAATGTAAATATGTTTAGTCTACAGTACCTAAGACCTAAATTTCAATGGAATGGCCAGCCTAACCCTGTACAGTCCTGGTTAGATGTTTGGAGTCCAACAGCCCCTAAGCGTGATTTTTGTATTTTTGAGAATATAATAGTAGATGTTATTATTTTCCACTTGGGTGTGAATTCTTCAAGAATTCCTATCAAAACCTTGAAACTTCTTAGACCCATGGAATATGTAGATAAGTGGAAAGATAATCATGATCACAATTGGGGTGACTTCTATTTGAGAGAAGGGTATACATTGATAAGGGTCTATGGATGCCCACAACCACCCCACATTTTGCCTAATAATGTTCCCCCTAGGATTGCAGCCCTTGAGTTCATCTGGAAACTCATGCTTGTAGATAAAGAACATCTAGTCCCATATAGGAAGGGTACATTCACCCCTAGGCATTTCAAATTAGCCAATTTAACAATTGGAAAAGCGGCTTTTGAAAAGGTTAACACATATTTGTTACAGTTTAAGATGCCCGCTGCACATCCTAGATTTGTTGATCCCGAGGGATTTTTGGTTGCTACTAAGAGATATTACACTCCTACCATCCCTCTTAATAAAACTCATGATGAGTCCTATGAAGAGGACATAGTTAGAAATATTCTTGATGAGGATGAGGCTAAGACAAGGTCTTGGCAATTGGATCAATTATTCCAGCTAGAGAAATCCATGAGAAGAAAAGATGTCAATTTTGGGGGATTTTACCCTAATTTGCCATATCTCCAGAGATTAGAGATGATGATGAAGAATTACAACATTCTGATGGAGCAAGGGGAACAACTGATTGAGGATAAGTTAGAAAAATTAAAAAAGAAGAAGAAGCACTCCTCATCAGAATATGAAGAAGATAGTGAAGGGGGTATTCTATTCATAGTTACCCTGCCCAAGAACTTCCCCCTGATGCCCCTGAAGAAAGAGGGGATGAAAATGAGATAGTTGATCTGACAGAGGTTCTCGGCTCTCATAATGAGGTAGAACCACCTACCAAAAGATAGAAATTAATGGTAGGAGAGTCATCACAGGTAAAGCCTGCTGAAAAAAGAGATATGGTTGCTACTATCATCCCTGGCCAAACAACTTATGACCATGAAATTAGAAAAAGGGTCAGGGAGGAAAAGAAGAAACAGAAAGAGATAGTTGAGGAAGTAGAATTTCCTCTTGCTATGTGCATAGATGAGAGAATCCAGTAGCAGGAGGACTTTCTAAAAGATGATGAATTCATCAAGAGCAGTAAATTCAAAGACTTCCTCCTCTGGCACAAGCAGCGACAAGTAGCCTCCATAGTGCAGATTGGAGAAGATGACCAGATTCCCACTGAGGCCTTGGAAGCAATAAAGGATTATGATCCAAAGAATGAAGAGATAACCCCTGAAGAGGCTAGGAGGTTAGTAAAAGCTAGTAATATGTTGTTACTACCTGGATGGGATTTGGCCTCTGTATTTATTATTGATCAAATAAGGAGACAGGAGGATATTACCCTGACTTCAGAAAAGAAAGTGGGAGATTTGATAAAAGGGTTCGGATATAGCCCAAAGAATAAGGCATTAGCCATGTGGAGCCTCTACCCCAAGGACAAAAAGCCATCAATTTTGAATATAAAAGAGCAGATGGATGGGGATAAGATGATTTGGTCTATCTAAAATATAGGGGACTTAGAAATTTCCCAAATTTTGACCAATTTTGCCAAATTAAATGAAGACAAGACCAAGAAACTATCAAAAAGACATCAGAAGTTATATGATGATTACACTGCTTTGGTCAAAGACAGGGAGTTGCACATAATAAAGGAGAAAGAATTTGAAAAATTAGTTGATAAACTAAATTTTAAAATAATAAATATGGAAGCTGCACCTCCACCTCCTTCGAAAGAGGTTGTAATTGAGAAAGAAGTACAGGTAGTATGTGAAGAAGGTATTGCTTCTTCAGAGGAAATTGAAGAAAGTAAAAACAAAGCAATTGTACAAACATTGCTAGAAATTCTGCAGTATAGGATTTTGAAGTTAAAAGAGAGGGTTGAGACAATTTATGCTGCCTATCTCAAGTTGCCAGAGATGCAAGTAGAAATAAATAATTGCATCTCAATTTTGAATTCTTTTTATGTAATTTGGTCAGTAAGGACTCCACTTTTTGAGAGGTTAGCAGCGGGACAACCTTTTAGGCCAGATATACCTGAGGAATTACTGCAGGTAGGGGAAGAAATAAATAGAACAAAGACTCTTCTCCCATTATTCAAAGGAAAAGCCAAGTTGGTAGAAACAAAATTAGCATTTTTGGAAGAAGAGGCTAATAAATTCATTCTTAAGATAAAGGATGACAATGGTACTTTGAAGACCACGGATCAATGGAGATTAGATTTTGATCTCAAATTGCCTAAAGGGGAGAATTTTGTCAGAATAGGTGGTGGGGTAGATATGAATAAATTTAACAATTTTTTGGATGATGCAGTAAAGGCAGAAGTAGAATTTTCTAAATTCTTGACAGATGTCAAGATAATAATGGATGCTAGATGGGAGAGGCAAAAGGCACAATTGCAGATAGTACAAAATTTCCCATGGCCTTCAGAAGATAAAGTAACTATGTGGGATGAAGCAACAAATCCTAAAATACTTAAGTCCACTGTAGTAGACCTTGATCTTCTAGATGATTAAAAGGCATCCTGATGTTGACACATATTTTGAGCGCAGAGGTCATCAATTTTCTTGAAGATTGGTGAGGGTTAGCTGAAGTTGGCAGTCACCAACTTTCTTTATGGCTACTACAGGTGTTATTAATGCTTTCAAGTAGAAGTGTCAACAACAACAGTGGGGGATACTGCAAGTCAAGGATTCTTTGCCTTTCCACCGCCTAATTGTACTGCATTTTGTTTTTTATGCTTTAGGGTTAGGGTTTTGACCATCTGAAGCTTGTCGCATTCCCATCTTTTTAGGGGAATTCCAAGATGGTCAGACCATATATATATAGTTTTAAAAGGTCTTTTGAAGAGCGTGGAGAAATATAGAACAAAAAAAAAAAACTTGTTGCTCTGAGACAGACCTTTGAAATTTTTTGTCTGGTTTCTTTGAGTAAAGAAGTTTGAATATATTACTATAAATTTGATTTCAATATGAATACAATGCAATTTCTACCTTATATTGTTCTTGTCTTTCTATCTCGTATGCTTACTCTTGTATGTTTTATGTGTTAGGCATTTAAAATATATCTGGTGTGACACAGATTTATGAGTTTCTTTCAAGGAAAGAATTAAAATTCCTCATAATTTGTTCCTAGGAGTAATTATATTTGTGGAAATTTGATGATAATGATATTAGGTTAAAAGAATGGTTTGTAAGGCAATTTGTTTAAAATTGTATGATATGCAAGGCATGTTAATGTATTGTTCTTGAACTTCTTTTGCAGGTATATGTTTAGATTTCTTTTGCCCAATAGATAAGGCACTGGTCCAGATTGTCTGTTTCAACTTTACATTCTATCTTTGGACCCAGAAGTTAAAATAATTTGAAAATCTTCTATGACTTGTTATTTTGATGTTTAAAAGTTTCTTGAATATGATTGATTAAGGTTGTTTCTAGGATTCAATCTTTTATTTTACTGATTCTAAAAAGAGAGAATCATAAAGGTTATCCCTCCTTAAAAGGAAGAAGGATGAAAGTCCTTATACCATTGATTTATGCTGTAGTTTCAAATCATAGTTTCTTGTTGAAACTTTGTATCACTTTAATGATCATTATTAACAATTTTTTCTCAAAATAGTTCATTAGGGCTATATCAAGACAGCAAAATCAGTGTCCACCTTTCAAAACTATATTTACAGTCATTTATCAAGGTAATACCTTCCTGAGTGTGTGTGGAACTCAAAAATGAAGAAGGATCTTATCCAATCCTTAGCAATTAGGTCTTTTTCTAGTCTCTCTTAAAGTTGAAGTTATAATTTTAAAATGGGATCATATAGGAATCTATCCTAAGAAAAGAAAAAACCCTAACAAGTTCCCAGTGTAGAAACTCCGCTCTGATACCAGATGTAACACCTCGCCAGAGAACCCAAGAGAATTTAATCCTAAACATGCTACTAAGTTTGGTGAACAATTTTTTTTTCTAAAGTTAACAAACAAGATAAACAACAGTGCAGAAGAAATTACCATTTAGTCACATTGAAACATCATCCAACAAATATTACAAGACTCAAGGGTTCCATGACGTAGAATTACTTAAGAACAAAACACAACTAGAACTAACATCAATAAAAGATTCCATAACTTATAAATTGCAATTACATGATAAAAATAAAGATAATTCTCATGGACTTCCATGATATCCAAATAAACTAACATCCACTGCACATGTCGTAGGGTATGTAGTAATAAAACTAACATAAAAGTATAATGACCAGATTAGGTATCACAGGTGATACACTAATACAAGATTACAAATAATGAAGATAAGAAAGAAGCATCAATGAAACATCATAAGGAAACCATCTGTAGAGTCACCATCAAGCATCAGCACAAGGATGTCGAATCTCAAATGGTAAAGAATCACTACCACCTATCTGTGTAGAACACAAAGGTCTACCCCACCGTGTTGAGGAGATAAACACAAACCCCAATCGGATAACCAATACAAAACAAGGATAAAACTCTAAGCAGAAGGATCCTAAAAAGCACTCTAACTCAAGATACACATGATAAAGATATAGGTACAACTCACTATTCCAGAGGCAACCGACACATGTTGAATAACTAGACTATGCATAGGAAGGTGTCATCATGTACGTCTAACCCTTGAGTTTTGTCCTAGTAATCTCTCTAGATCCCGGCACCCAAGTGACCATACACGGCATCAATGACCTCTCGTACTGATGAAGTCATCAACTATGCCAACTCATCCCTTAAAAGGGGGCTAGTCATCTTCTCAACTCCACCTTAGTCTGTACTAGCACTCAAGCATGGGTGATGACTCATATCTTATTAGGTTCAATTAAATACCCCTTAATTATATTAGGTTATCACTTGATTACTGAAACTTACAATAAGTGATCCTGGTAGCCACTTGTGGGGCCCAGCGCTTATTGCAAGCCACCTCCTACTACATGTCAAGGTAAACTACCCTAGGCTCACAGATCTCTCCTAGATCTAATCAGGTATACAACTACGTAACCTCATATCCATATTCACACAAAAGAACTAGATATGGTTACAGAGATACCTCAAACAAGTACAATATATCATGAGCCCAATGGTCAAACAGGAGTGATAATCAGATAAAGTACACACACACCAAACATAGCTGAAACATGAATATCTGACACATACCCCAGCCTCTATATTTTCCCTAGGTCATCTAGAACCCAACAACCCATAATGTAAAAGAAGACACGAAGAATACACAACCACATCATTTGAACTGAAATAAAACCATAATCCAATATGTTCCATAAGCATCATAAATGAATTCAAGAAAAAGGTCCACTAGGAAATTCTCACAATAATCATGTCCAATAATATCATAAGTAAATCAAATTACCTAAGAAGTACCATATAATCCATCATAATGAAAATACCCAATTTTGATAGAAAATAAAAAAATATTGTTCTATGAATGGCAATAATTAAATATGCAAGGTTTAAGTTTAAATACCCTACAATGACACTCTTATGTTCGATTGATAAAACATCAAATCCAAATTCACAAGGGCTATATAAGATGTCAATTCAAATCTTCCCTTAACAATTACCTAATTAAGTCCATAAATGTTTGATAAGGTTGATGTTGCAAAGCTTAAACCTAACAATTATGAGACTATTGATTAAACAAATTAATTCAGAGTTTGCTCATAATAAATTAGAAATTTACATCTACAATCAAATCCATAGTCTCATTGAATAATATCAACCAAAACGATTTGACAAAACAAAATTATGAATATTAAGTAAAACACATTAATAAAATTTATTAATATTTAAATTAAAAATATTAATAAAATTTATTAATATTAAAATACATATTAATATTTAAATAAAACATATTAATAAAATTTATTAATATTAAAATACATATTAATAAAACTAAATTTTTAGCAAATTAAAGAATATAACATAAAACCAAATTTACTTATAATAAAAAGAAACCAAATCAAAATGTGGGGGGGCCCCCGGCCACACACCACCCTGCCAACACAGCAAGCTAGCCTGTCGGCGGTAGTCCTAAATTGTCATGCGGCAGCGTAGTCTGTCGTACGCGGCAAGCTACGGCCCACGGCTATGGAGGCGTGAGGGGAGGGGGAGGTAAGGGGTGTGGGCCCCGCCTCCCTCTTGCCTTCATAAAAAAAAATATTATTTTTTTTTTTAAACTAACAAATTTGCAATCCCAAAATACGACATTTTAATATGACAAAAGAGTACTTATTTTAATGCATCATATATTTTTTTTAAAGGCTCTATTTCTGAAAACGGAAATAACAAGCCTAGTAATTTTTTTTTAGAATTGGAAATTTGATTCTTTCACACACATGGGAAATTTGTCTTTACTCAAGATTGTTTTTTTTTAACACTAATGTATTGTAGACATAATAACATTAACTAACATTAAATGATATCATCATCTAATCTAGGCAATAACCTGATACACGTTCAATGAATAGAAATCCATAATCATCATTTATTAATCATAATAATCGATCGCATCAAAAGTGACCTAAAAGAATTCATTCATACAACTGAAACAGAAAGAAACCTACAAGCAAACTATGGGCGGCGTACTACAATTTGAGCAAGTAAGTCTAAATGAAGAACATATAGCTTTATGATACATTGCAGAGAGATGGACCATATTGAAAGATCAGTTGAAGAAGTTGGAACCACACTCTCTCCAAAATTATTATGCAGCAATCCAAAGGTCTACCTAGTACATGCATTTGGGAAGAGTCAAGCAGAATGACTAGATACTAGTGATTTTTAAGCCTATAATGCTACTTTGGCCAGAACTTGACTGTAGGTAGTTTGGTAATGCATTTGATGAAGAAACTGAAAAGACTAGATGGAATAGATTGGAAAAGCACAAAGGATTTTATTGGAGCTTAGCAATAGGAGGATTAGGACAAAACATTCCAAGTAATTATAGGGTGCAGACAAGAATGAGAAATTGGATATTTGCTAGAGTACCAGAAAGACATTTGGTTGGGAGGAACGATGAGCCCATTTAATGACAAATTTATGTCATGTGATTTATACTTTTTAGAAGATATTTAGGAAGTTCCTAGACTATGATAAGGTTTTAATGCCTTGTTTCTATGTTCTATGGTGACTTTTAGATGACTTTCTTTGGTTGTTTATCGTGAATATAAACCTGTCCTTTATATATTTTTGGTTGGATAAATGAACTTAATGCATAACTATATTCTTGTGTGGGATATTTATGTTAATTATGCATATTAATGAATGGATGTTTATTCTGATGTAACATATATATAGGTGTGTGTGTGTGCATGCACACATGCGCATTCTAATGATTTAATGAAAAATGAGAAAGTCAGTGGTCCAAGATCTTGCAACATGAAGGTTCCAAAAAAGTAGTCAGTTGAAGATAAAGTCCAAGCATGAAGAATTCAACAACCACCCTCAAGCAACCATAAAGAGTAATAATGGAGACTTAATGCCATTCTTGAAGAAGAGTAGATTTAGGGGTAATTGGTTATGCTATATTTTCTCTGTAACAAGAAATATTCTTTGACTATTTCTATCTTGGATCATGACTCCCTATTTCATGTTGCAATAAATCAACACCCTCCTACTAGCATGGGAGTGGGTTTGTTGAGATAATGTTAGTTATAGTTTCCCTTATAAATAAGGCAATGGTACTCTTTCAAAAGAGTTAGTTAGTTAGAGGGAGAGAACAAACATAACCATTGTATCTTTCATATTTAAGTTTTATGATAAAGCAATTTTCAGCTTCTTAGTATGTAACACCACTTTTTGATCAATAATTTGATATCCTAAGTTTATAGAAGATAGCTGAGTTTTTAGGAAACTCACTAAGGGGGAGGGGACTTAGTGATTATTATATTTGTAGAAATTAGTAATTATTTTGTGTGCAATAGTTAGTTGATGTTTTGACAATTGTTTGTTCATGCAGCCACTGGAAACCCCTTCCTATGATTATTCTTGCAGCCAAAGAAAGCAAAGTAGTTACTACTTGTTGTGAATACATTTCATTTATGTTGTTCAATTGGATGCAATCTTAATGATAGTTGTGGTGATTGTTTTATTTATTTGTTTCCATGCATTCTACGTTCAACATTATTTCCTTTCCAACTATAGAAGCATGGATATAAAGTGAATTCTAGTGCATACATTTTGCAAACCCATTTCAAGTGATAAGTCCCTCATTGACATGAAACAAATCTTTGAGATGACTAGGATAGCTAGTTCACATGGATGTCTAATCCATGAGTTAAGGTTTTGTAGCCTAGTTATTTAAGCCATTAAAAGAGAAGAACAATAGGTACAATTGGATGATCTGTGCAAAATTTAGTTGAAAACACTGAGAACGCATTTTCATTTCCACCATATTCCAATAACATGTTATCATTATTGTCATGTCCTACTATTTTGAACTCATATTTTAGTCACATCTCAATTTCATCTTCTGGTTTCCATTTATGTCAATTTTAGCTCATTGTATGTTTAGTACAATTGATTTTTACCATTTTTTAAGTGACGTTCCTAGTTAATCATTTACATTAAATTATATATTATCATTATCATTTCATTAATTACATATTTTAGTGAAGGAAACCATTTTCCCCATTTAGTGCTTGAGTCACCTCTTGACCCTATTGGGGCCATCTTCCTTTCTAGATGTAAAATTCATGAAAAGGGAAGTGATCTATCCACACATAGAATTTTCCTTGCTCCCCTTTTCATATGCACAAGTTTAATATGAAATTAGGGGATTTGATTACACACTACATTACACATTTGTAGAACATCTTGCAATAGGGACTAAAAGTACCAATTCCATTTACAATTGCAATGCAAAGTGTAATACAAATTTGCCATCAAGGTAAAAAAACCTTGATTTCACTAAAAGTATTGGGTAGAAAGTGTGTAATCAAAGCAAAAATCTCTAATTTATATAAAAAATACTTATACAATTGCATGTAATAAAAGTTAAAAACCCTAATTATATGCTCATATGCATTTAGAAGTAGTGCAACCAATGAAAATAATTCCCAAAAACATGTATATATGTGTAGTCAAGGCTCAAAATCTCGACTGCATATATAGATACATATGTGAAGGATTAAAAGAGTTTTGATTTGGAACATGGTAAGTATACTATACCTACAATAGGGGTTTCTAACCTTGATTGCACTTAGGAGTGCTTGCATTTTGATATGTGATAGATGAAGAAAGGTTTGAAATGCTTGAAAATATAGTAAAAGATACAATTTCAAACCTTACATAGATATTATAAAATATACAATCACAACAAAAATCCCCACATGGAATACACATCAAGTTTTTTTTTGCAAACAAAATGAAAGATATCATTGGTTCATAAACATGTATTTTGATTGCTTATTACAAACACAAATTATTTAAAACCTTTGTTTCTACATAGATAAAATCATTCTTATGTGTACGAAATTTGAATCAGAATACTTAGCAAACACAACTCTTAAACATAAGAAAGAAGCATGAAAATGGTAACACAAAAAAAAAGATAATAAAGAACTACTTTGAAAGAAACAACACTAATCATAGAGAAATGAAATGAAAAGTATGCTCTAACAAATAAAACAAAACTATGAATCAAATACAACACAAAGAAAACAAAAATGATGAGGTGACGCAGTTTTAAAGGTCAAGAATTATGGAAGGAAAGCTCAGATTGATACATGAATCCCACACAAAAATTGCATACAATTTTTAAAAATTTCATGTGGAATGATTGAAATGATACCTACATGACTTAAAATAAGTCAATATGGATGAAAACAAGATATAAATTAAAAGAGGAGGCTCAATATTTTTGTTAACTCAACATTTTCATTTATTGCACTATAACATGTGATTCAGGTTTGAAACCCCAATTGTTATATTACATGCATTGAATTTCACAATAGGGATGAAAAGGTCTGATCTATTAAGCAATTTGTTTACCTCTTTACACCAAGTATTACATGTGAAATAAAATTAAATGGAGCATAAAAGGTCCAATTATTATATATGTTAGGATTTTTGGACCCTTTTTGCACACAATCTTACATGTGATAAACCTTGCAATACAGCTTTAATGATCTAACCTATAAAGAAAGGATTCAAAATTATCAAAACTAATAAAAAACAACTATAATGAAAACAAAAATACCAACCTTTACTTACAAAAAGACATAAAATAAAAATGTTTACAAAAAAAAATTATGTTTTGAAGACATGCAAGAAGAATGCATAGATAATTATTTAGCTAAAAATCATATAGTTGTTTCTGATTTTTGACCTTGTGAAAATCAAGGACAATAAGCTTGTGAAAGCTCAAAGACTTTCCATGACTTCTTATAAAGTTTGAGAAACAAAGATGAAATACACATGGAATTCAAAGACTCCAATGTATACTACACCTTAAACACATAAACTTAGAAGATAAAAGAAACACAAAGACTACAAGTTATCTCTTAGTTTGAAAATTTAACACTATCTCCAAACAAATTAAGCAAATCAAAGACTACAATAGTGGGATTTAATTCCTTTTAAACAACACCACAATACTCACAATCAACTCTAGATAATGTCATCACATAACAACTTGTTCTAACACAAAGATTAAAATTAAATTGCCTCTTTTATTGATTTCTATTTGATTTACATCATAGACAAAGTTTTGTTGCATTTCCAAATGATCCCTATTTACAATGAGCACCCTCATATTTATAGAGGAGAGAAAATGAGAAAAAGGAGGGAAAGACACAACTAACATTGACTTATTCCACATTATAGTCCTAATCTATTTTTACTTGTAATGTGATCACACATAATTACACTTTTCAATTTTACATGTATTTTGTTGAAACAAAATTACATAATTCATGACTAAAAATAGAATAAGTGTCCAAAGACAAGACTTGTTTCCAACACTCTTTTCCAATGAAGTCTTCATGTCTCCGCTTGGTAGCCCATGATTTGGAGTCTTTAAGTATCGATATAATGATGATGACATTCAAAATAAAAGTTCAATAATGGTTCTAGAAGATTTCTAAAGATGGGCAAACCCTTAACAAAATCCATGCACAATTAAAGGAAAAATCTGAAAAATGAAAGAAAGGATGAAAAATTACTAAGTCCAAAGATAGTTTCAATTTGGGTTTCAAAACTTGAATTGTAAGTGAAAATGCAAAGGTTTTGGCATGTAATTGGGTTTTAGAAACTCAATTACATCTTAGTGAAATTAACATTATCATGCATCAAGGTATATAAACTTGATTACAAGTAAAGGGGTAACTTGACATGCAATCAAGTTTCAAAACCCCAATTACATGTGATATGTTATGACCAAACATGTTGGTGAGGTTTCAAAACCCAACCAGCACTTAATGCATGGTGACCTTGTCATTAGGTTTTAGAAAACTAATGACAAGTGAAAGAGGAAGAGATATGTTGGTTGGGTTTTAGATTCCAACCAACACTTGTGGTTGCAATGTGAACTTGTAGTTGGGATTTTAAACCTCGATTATATCTTAGTCATGCAAGGTGACATGTAGTCAGGATTTGAAATCTAGATTATATTTGTACAATATGGAACATGTTGGTCAGGTTTCAAAACCAAACCTTCCATTGATCTTGGTAATGATGACTTGCAATCAGGTTTTAGAAATCCAACTGTAAGACTTAGATAATGCAAAGTAAGATGAAAGTGTTGATCAGATTTTAAAACCCGGTCAAAAAGTAAGGTTAGGCAAAGGGTAATGAAAGTTGGGATTTAAAACCAACTTGCGTGTAGATCCTGCAAGTTTTGGGACTTGTACTGTCGATTTCAAAACCTGACTTTGCAAGGGCTATAAAATTTCTAACTCCTAAAAACAAAGGACTTTGTGAAAATGAAAGGACAATAGAGAATTTGATCAAATAAACTTTTTTGAGGAATCAAGCCTCATTCAAGGACATTAAAGGATTGTCTTGTTAGGCGTACCTAGAGAACACAACAATTGGTATCAAAGCAAGGTTCTTGAAGAGTCAATCTAATAACTGGAGTTGATTTTGGATTTAAACACCATATTTAGATTTGAGAATGAGTTGGATAATATGGAGACAAATGAATGGAATATTAATGTTGTCAAGGATCTTGAGGGAGAACTAAGACATGTACTTCATAAAATAGATATATTTCAAGGAAAATGGTAGAAAGTTGAAGAAACTATTATTTTATTGAAGAAGAAAATTGAAGAAGGAAATGTGTCTACTAGCATTCTTGAAACAAAGTTGAAGATCAAATCCAATGTGTTTATGAAGCCCTAAGAAGAAGTTTCCATGTTAAAGAAGGAATTTGAAGTAGTGAAAGAACAAAGTAAAGATCACTTTATACTTGAAGAAGAACTTGTTGAGTAAGGAAATATTTGGAGGCTATAAAGGTATAGATTGAGAAGAACCTAAATCTTGAAAGTGACAGTGATCTACTAAAAGAGGCTTGGCTTTCAAAAGACCTCAAAGGATAAAGGAAGACTTAGATTTGGAAAAGTAGAAATCTTTATCTCTTCAAACATAGATGACAAAAGAATACAGAAGATCAAGGAGGAATTCAAGAAAAATGGTGAAGATCAAAAGTGTTTCCCTCCAATTAAGACTAATAAGAATTTTAGAACACTTGTCTCTTCTCTTTCTCAAACTAGGTACCATGTATCTTTTAATGGTAAATATTTTTCATACAATAGATTTAAACATAAAGATAGTTAATGTATAAGTTAGATCAAATCATAACCATTTATTGATCAATGTTATGCTTGCAATATGTTTGGGCACAAGGAAAATGAATGTAGAAACTGAATGATAAGAAATTGGTTTATGAACATGAATAATGGTAGAAATGCTCAATGTTTCAATGGATATTTTTCGGTTGTAACAAGTATGGGAATAAGGTTTTTGAGTGTAGATAAAATAATAAAAATAATAAAAGAGATGTACAACAAGGCCCAACATGTTTCAATTGCAATAAATTAGGGCTTCTAACAAGATTCTATAGAGGAAATGCCTTTGTTTTGAAGAAGAAGAAAATTCATATTAATGAAGAAAGATAAAAGATGCAAAGGACATGAGTAAGGAGACCAATGAAAATATTGAAGACAATTTTCAAGATGGGTATGTTCCTTTTGTTGGTTCAAATGTTTCCTCCATAAACTAGACATACAACTTGATCTAAGGGTGAAGTTTTGATTGCAAATCTTATGTTCCCCTTGCCTATTTGATTCTTAATAACTTTTCAACATGGAAAATAATGTGAAGGTTTTTCATAAATGTTTTTGTTCTTCATAAAGACTTGTAAAGGGTTAGTGAAGTCAAACAACTTTTGAGGCAACTTAGGATGAACAATTAGAGGTAGAGCCTGAATGTTGTGCATAAGAGAAAATGATTTATATGTGAGTGTCAATTTGAAAAATATAGTTATTGCTAAGTCAAAAGGAGGTTTTATAAATATAACTCAAATTCTATTGATGAAAAATGTCAAATAGTAGAAGGGAAGAAATTTGCATAAGGATTTAATGAAAGAACCCTACCACATTTTACAAGGTTAGATAGTATGAAGAGGTTCTACCTGTGCAAGAAGGCATAAAGTTTTGATAGATACTATAGGGGAAATAGGGGACATAATATATAATTCTATGCAACATTTTTTTGGAGTTGTTTGGAATTCACTTGGAAATATTTTTTCTAGTTCTAGTTTGGTAAAGTTTGTATTTGAACTGTACCACAAAATGTAATTAATACAAAATTTTGGAGAAAAATCAATTAGATATTTTTCAACAAAGTCTATTGGTGATCTATCCACTCATATTACACTAACACTTTTAGCATCAAAGGGAAGCTGAGAGAAATTGTAAAAATTAGAAAGGGAAAAAAAAGAACAAAGAAAATGCAAAAGAGGCATTTGAAGTATGGAGAAGGATGTTGACCTTGTTAATACCAAATGGGGAAAAATAAACTAAAGAGGGTGAAGGAAAATAAATATCTCATGGCTTTTGTATAAGGTGATTATGAATGATAAAAAGCTCAGTATAGTAGACATGCACTTCAATGATGACAATGTACCAAAATTTCCTATGGTGAACCACAATATTAGAATTCTAAATAGGGTTGAGAGTAACATGCTCACATAACTTTCCTCCAAGGTTCTTTGTACTCTAGAAAATCATTAAGGCTAATAAAAATGAATATTTTTAGCCTAAGATAGAATTGATGTTGGATATGGGGTGTTGATCCCTAAGTTTTTTTGTCCATTAGTGTCTAGCACTTAGTCATTTTCTAGGAAATGTTGGTTGGTCATCACTGTGATCGAGCCATCTTGTAAAGGCCGAGTCATGGATAAACTTGTACATTTACCAAGCAGTAGTTACTATTGAGCAAGTTAGAGGTCACCAAGTACTTTAGTAATCATCAAGTATTTTATGTCGAGTTGTATGGAAGTGTCAGTGCCAAGCACCAATATATGAAGAACAGATAATGTCAAGTATCAAAGACTTCATATGTCGAGAAAGCCATTTTTGACATATGTGTTTGTAATGGCATGAACACTTAGTTAAACCATTTTGGCCAACATCTATGCAATATTTAATGTTTGTTGAGACAATCACAGAGGTGATTATGCCTTTTAATTGTAATCATTAATCCCTATGTAAGCTATGTAGCCTATCAGATTTAGGGAATGATTAAGTGACATAAGTAGAGAATCTAGATCAATGATCTTGATCTAGGAGGTTCATTTGTTGTCTATATAAGGTGAGATCTTAAACCCTTAAAATAAAGTATGCATGTGTATGAATGGAATGAAGGGGATATCACATATGTAGAATAGAGAAGTATTTTGATATAGGAAGAGATCAGTCAGAGTGACCGAGCAAAGCAGTGAAGGGAAGAACATAGATATATTTGATTGAGGAGATCAAACAAGTATTGGAAGGAGAAGATCTATTATCAGCATTAGAGTGAAAACTGAAGGATCGGGTGCTAATACATTTTAGCAGGTGAATCAAGGTAAATCTCTTAACAGAGTGGTCCTCACATGCCTATGTAAATCTCTTAACTGATTGCTTACTTTTTTGTAAGTTTTAAATCCTTTAACCAAGGTAGTTTGTATAATTCTATAAGATCTTAATAGGGAAGACCCCTCACAGGGTAGATCATCAGTTTATGATCAAATTTTGTAGCCCTAACAGACAAAATTTAATACTGTAGTAGTGAAGATTTGCGGGTGTCATCCCCACCCCATTTTTACCTTTCAAGGGTTTTTGGGTAACCAAAATCTTTGTGTTATGATTCAATTTCAGGGATGAAGCTAGATTGTTAGATCTATTTCAGTATTGAATTTGATGTTTATGATAAGTAAGTTGAATTTATGTCAAAGTGGAATTAATAGTAGATATCTTATTCACCCCCCCCCCCCCTTCTCTCAGTATCTCACTTTCCCATATTAGATTTCCAACAACGGGGATCAACATTTTGCTCTAAAAATTAATGCAATAGTGATAAAAATGGTTCTCAAATGATTGGTGTAGAATTCCAAAGACCATATCAAGAGTTCAAGGCACTAAAACAAATGAATATTGTTGAGGGTGATCTTGTGGAGATGACATGTCAATTGATGATGTTTTTAAGAACTTCTTGTTCAATGCTAAGGCATGATGACTTCTTTCATTAGTTCTCCTTATCAATTGGTAAGAAGATAATTATGGTCCTAAATATATGTTGGGAATTATAGTGATATATTTTGGATCTTTTCACATTTTATTTTGTTGGATTTCCTATAGGGAAATTGATAGACTTGGGGGAAATGGTTGAATATATGTCTAATGGAAAGAGATATGAAGATAGTGGTTACGATGGAAATTATTTATTAGGGGGAGCCTTGCGGTTGATAGAGAAGTAAGGAGGATCTTGTCTCCTTGATTGATGTAGTTGTTTCTCTAAAGAGGAGTAGTGAGGATTGAAATTATCTGGTAGTAGGAAATTATTACATAGATGAGTTTTCCTTGATAGGGGGAGTATTTTTGTTGATACATTTATACCCTAAAGGGGAATTAGTATTTGGTAAATTAGTAATAGTTGGGGGGAGAATTATAGTGCAAAATTGTCCTTGAAAGGGAGAGAGATGCATAAAAATGTAGTTAGAAGATATTTAAGTGTTGCACCCTTTTTCCTTGATGCCAAAGGGGGAGATAAGTATAGTGGATCATCAGGTTGTTATTTTTTCACTAGTGTTGTCATCAATGACAAAGGGGGAGAGTGTTAGCATAATATGTTTAGTGTTGTTATTGGCGTCAACCTACTATGTGCATTGATGTCAACCTAATGAAGAGGTATATGATTTTAGTATTGCACCTGATGTAGAGAAGTATGAGAATAGTGTTCAATGTTGTCAGAATGATATACAAGAAGATTGTTTGCATTGTGTGTTCAGTGTTGTCATTGATGTCAACTTATTATGTGCATTGACACTAACTTGATGAAGATGTATATCACTTCATTATTATTATTATTTTATTAAGATAGTTTAACAGATGATTACAATATTATAACTATTCCATCAAAACCTAATATCACCCAATCTCATCGAGAATAGCTTAATTTTATAGTGTCCTATCTAATCAAGTCAATCCCCATTGAAATATACAATTGAAAAATTTGGGTATTGACATCTAGATGCTAATTCCCTATAAATATCATTTACAGTGTACATTGTTATGTTATTTACAAGTATAACTATAAACATAAGCTTGCCAAAAATTGCCAAAAAAAAGGAGTTCATATCTTCTATTCCCAACCATCCCCTTAATCAGGGGTGATCACCTGATTCCCAGCAAGAACACTAGTAGTATCATTAGCCATCACATCCTTAATTTGAGAAGGGAAGGTGGTGCCCTCCCATGATTGAACAATAAGTTGCTATGGAAATAGAACATTGTCAACACCCTAGCTCTAATTAGTCTTCAATTTCTTCATTAATTGATTTAGCTCATCCATCTCAACTAGATCCAGCATGATCTAATAAGTGTTAAGGTACTGAGAATATCTAACTTAATCCTTGAAAATCAGTAGAGATCCATCACAAACAAGAAGCATTAATTTTCTTATGGGAATTTCCAGCACCAAGGAGACCCGAGACATGATAGAGAAATGTATGAGTTTAAGATTAAACCCAGTAGGTTGCCTCCTTTTCTTTTGAAAAACCTCTTCATTTTTGTCCTTCCAAAGAAACCAAAGAACCTCACAAGTCAGAATAGACCAAAATATATTAAGATTGAAATCAAACAACTCCACATAATTAGCAAGGATTTCACTTCAAGAAATACCAGGACTACCATTCTGCACAATGAGGGAACCAAAAAAATAGACCACACCTCATGGGCATACACACAATCAAATAAAAAATCCTCAAAACTTTCATCAATTGCACACAAACCACATTTAATAGTCTCAAGACCCACATATGATAGGAATAACCCCACATCTATCTTTTTCAAGAGTAACAACCAATAAAAATACATCTTCTTAGGATCGGTAGGAATAGGCCAAAAGAAATCAAAGAAAAAGAACTAATTAGAAAAAGGACAGTCAAAATCCCAACACTATGACACTCACATGAAAGTAGAAGAGTCATCCTTTAAAAAGTTATATATTTTCTTGGTAGAAGCCTCCATAAGAAATGATCCATCAGCTCACTTTACCTGCCTTAAAAAGGTATCAATGTCAACAATCTTACCCATGGATGAGCCACCAAAAACTTTAGAAATTAAAGGTAAGTCTTCTTTTGGGAGGAGGGAATCCCAAATTTATTTTTGATCTCTTCCCAAAACCTTAGTCAATTATCAACCAAAAGATCACTGATAAGAGAGATGCCTTTACATTAATTCCACTTTTTAGTTGAACAACTCTAGGTTAAAGCAAGAGGTTTTTCTTTTAAGTATAACCCCCACCACATAGATCTATTTTACATTGTATAGAGAGTGGGGCCACCCACAACACCTCAGGATGGGAGAAGTCCCCTCACTTGACACCATGCCTTCCAAAAAGATGAGAAAACATTGGTACCAAACAATTTTAATTTTAAATCACCCAAAATGATATCATGCAAAGGGATGTCTTTCTACAGTTTCCCCCTTCTGATAACAGACCTTTAAATATATTCCTTATCAGGACTTTCCCAGGTTCATTTCACCTTAAGGCTTTAAACATCCATTTTGAAGCTCGTGCAATCCCATGAGACCTAATATCCCTTATGTTAGAAAGTAAAGTCCACCAAGATAACTGAGAGGGGGGATGAATTAGTTATCTGATAAAAATAACTTTTATCAACCTTATTAAATCTGAAACATGTAATTAACTTAAGCAGCAACCATAGAAAGATAACCATACACAATGACACTATATTTTTTAACTAGGGAACCTCTTGATTAGAGAGTAATTATAAATTACATTTAGTACATATCAGTCCCTGTTAGGAGACTTTGATCCTTGTGAAAAGATTCTAACCCTGTTAGGATTTAAGGAAGGCAGAAGGACCCACTGTCCAAACAGCTTTAGGGGCAAGATCACTGAACACACTATCCAACTGATCTCTTTATTATCTAAAAAAAATAATACCAATAATTACTGATCTCAACAACTTATCTTCTCTCCTTTGTCTGTGCCAAAACTACACCAAATGCTTCACCAGATCTTCTCACTTTGCATCAATCATTGTTTCACCTTTACATCATATACTTCTCAATTCATATCTTATCTCATATCAATTAAGGAAAACAATTCTTCATTTATACCATGCACAATATTTCATAATTGAGTTGACCAATTAAGCTTAACCAATTACAAAATACAAAACATTACACGATACATAATATTTCCATAATTACATAAAACTATTAGCTCACAAACTTAATAAATCTTCAAATGTGCAACCTCTGACTATTTTTTCTTATCCAGGTCACCTCTATAATGTCTTCAACCTATGTATAACTTCACATGTCCATATTCTATCCCTGTTAGGAGATATATATGATTATTACAAGCCACTTCTCAGGAACACTGATAGAATACAGTTTCCACTAGATTACTCATAACTAACATAAATAATTAATTTTATGTACATGCTTGTAACCATAATATCAAGACACCATAAGGAACATTTCCTCCACTCTGCATAACTTAATCTGAAATTATCCATGTGTACTAATTCATACAATGTCTACTTCTCTGCTAATCTCTAGTATAATTGGTGTGTTGACATCAATGACAAACAAAGTCATGAATGCAACATGCAACTGCTATAGAACTACTAGAATACTCCCCCATAGGACATATTCAACATTCATGCTTAACAATATCCCCCATTGGCATTGATGGCAACACAAATAAAAAAACATCCAAGTTCCATGAATACCAAAGTGCAACTCTGATGTTCTGCATTATCTTTTCAAGTCCTCTTCATCAATCATCAAATCATCAAATGTTTTCAAATCCTCTTCATCAATCATCAAATTATCATTTTTTTTAAATCCTCTTCATTAATTATCAAATCATCAAATGTTTTTCATGTATCCTTCTCCCCCATTAACATCAATGATAGAGTAAACATCACTATGTCAATTCAATACAAGCTCGAATGTCCAAAGACACTATTTGAAGATACCAATTACCAAAGATTCCTTCATGACTCAGCTTAAAAACATAGATTCTCCCCCATAGAGGAAGCATTAGCATACAGTCTAAAAAGATAGTTCTCTATACCACTGGACTGATGTAACTTTCTGAATCACTACTCAAAAGTAGGCTAGGGCATAACCCCAAGCATACCTCTCAAATACTCAAATGTATATTTAGGTAAGGGCTTTGTAAATTTATCTACAATCTGTTGCTTCATACTGATATACTAAAGTTTAACTTCTTTCTCTACAACTTTCTCTCTTACAACATGATACTTGATCTCCATATGTTTTGTTATAGAATGTAACACAGGATTCTTAGACATAATTATTGTATTGGTGTTATCACAGTGTATGATAATAAGATCATTGAACTTGATTCCAATTTTCTTCAACATTTGTTTCATCCATATTATCTGATTACAATTATTTGCTGCTACTACATATTATGCTTCTTATGTGCTCTGTGAGATACAATTTTGTTTCTTGCTTAGAAAAGAAACCAATCTTCCTCCAAGAAAAAATGCTCCACCACTTGTACTCTTTGTGTCATCCACACTACCTCCCCAATCCACATTTTTATATGCACAGAGGGTAAAATCATTTGATTTATCATACCATAACCCATAATCAATTGTACCTTTCAAATATCTTAATTTCTTTTTACTGCTGCATAATGTGATTCTTTAGGATCATCTTGAAATCTTGCAACAATGCAAACTGCGTGTGATATATCTAGTCTTGTATGAGTTAAATATTGCAAACCTCTAATCATATATCTGTAATTTCTTTGTTCAACTACAGGAGTCTCATCTATGCTAGATAACTTATGGTTAGTTACCATAGGTGTACCAATAGGCTTACAATTTTCCAAACCAAATCTCTACAATAAGTCTTTTAGATACTTAGTCTGAGATAAGAAAATACCATCACTATTTTGTACAATCTGTAATCCTAGAAAATACCATCACTATTTCTCTAATCATGCTCATCTCAAATTCTTTCTTCATTTCATCAGCAAATTTATCACTCGCTTCATCTTCATCTCCAAAGATTATATCATCAACAAAAATAACTACAATCAATAATCCATTCTCTATTTCTTTCATATACAAATTATTGTATGTCATGCTTTTAGAAAATTCCAATTTTATCAAATATTTGTCCAATCTTGCATACTAGGTTCTAGGTGCTTGTTTTAGTCCATATAAAGCTTTGTTTAGTTTACATACCATGTCTCCTTCCTGATTCAAAGGAAAACCATATCGATTCTCAATGTAGACTTCTTCTTCCAGTTCTCCATTCAGAAATGCTAACTTCACATCGATCTAATACACTTTGAATTCATTATAAGCTGCATAGGCCAAAAGCAGTCTTACTACTTCAATTCTTGCAACAGGTGCAAATGTTTCTTAATAATCAATACCTTCTTACTGTGAGTATCCTTTGCATACCAATCTTGCTTTGTTTCTTACAACTTCACCTTGTTCGTTCATCTTGTTTCTAAAAACCCATTTAGTTCCTATAACATTTTTGTCCTTAGGTCTAGGGACCAATTCCAAAGTATTTTTCTTTTCAATCTGATATAATTCTTCCTTCATTGCTTGAATCTAATTTTTATCTTTACGAGCTTCATTATTAGTCTTAGGTTCAATTTAAGAAATCGGACATAGTTCTTCTTGTACCTTATTTCTTGTCATGACTCCTTTTTCTTTTCTCCCAATAATCTGATCAATGGGATGATTCCTTATCAAATTCTTATTAGGTGTTACTGTCTCAATTATTGCTTCACTTCTAGGCTCTGGTCTAGGTTCTTCTCTTGATTCCTCAACATGAATCTCATTCTTTAAATCATTGTCAGTTTCATAAAACAACTCAACATTTTCTTGATCAATTTTAGGATAGACTTCTACATCTAAATCATAATCAAGCATTCTTTCCTGAATTCTAAACTTTTCATCCACAAAGTAAACATCATCAGTTTTAGTCTTTCCATCAAGAGTAATAGATCCTATTCCTTTTATTTGGCAAGGTGCATTGTTTTCAACTCTAACAATTCATCCATCATAATTGTTAAACTTTATAAACTTTTTCATATTGTTAGCCATATGATGTGAATAACCCTTGTCTATGATCCAATCAGTTTTCTTTTCAACTTGAGATACTAAAGATTTTTCTTCTTTAACTTCAGTTTCATAGTTTTCTTCTTGTATTGCAACAAATCCTATGTCATCACTTTCATTATCACTTTCACTTAATAATTTCTCAATGCTAGCTTCAAATTCTTCATCATTAGCATAATAACATTCTTTAGGTCTTCTAGGTTTAAAGTTATTCTTATATTTCTTCACTCTCTTAGGATACTTAGATGAAAAATGACCATATTCTTGACATGTCCAACATTTAAATATTTTCTTACCTTCTGGTTCTCTTTTTACAAGAAAGGCAATTCCTTCTTCAATCTTTTTGTCTTCTTCAATCTTAGATCTACTACTACTACCATAATCTCCACTGGCACTTGCTCTTCTTGACAAAGTAGGGAATATACTAAGTGCATTGAATGCAATTTCAATTCTGGGCAAATCTCCAGATTGTCTCAAACCTATCTATGTTTCTTCTAATCTTCCAAGAAGAGTCTCTTTGGTGAATTTCTTAGTACAAGGTATGACTTGTTCAATCATCTGTGATGTCTGCTTAAACACTGGGGTTAGAGTTATCAAGATCTTCCATATTATTTCATCTTCAATATTATTTCCTTCACAAGCCTTGATACCTAACAATCTCTGATATTCTACCAATATAACTTCTAATAGATTCATCTTCCATCATCTTTGCTTCTTGAAATAAATATATCCAATTTTGTAATAAGATTCTCTTAGCATCTTTATCACCTTCAAAATTAGATTCCAAAGCTAACCAAATTTCATGAGATGTCTTTAGAGTTTTTACCTGACTGTATTCATTTTTAGGAAGAGCTAACAAAAGTGCTTCTTTGGAAAGTATGTTACACATAAATAGATTTCTTTCTTTCTCAATGCAGTCTTCAATTTTGTCTTCTTCAATGATAGTCTTGTCATTATTTGTAATCAACCAATATTAGGGTCCTAAACATAGAAGATGTGTTTTCATCTTCTCTTTCTAGCTATCATAATTAACTCCATCAAACTTAGGACTTTCTTTTCTGAAATGAATCACCATAGATCTCCTTAAGCTATTAAACTTTCCTTCAAGAACCTGTCACTCTGATACCAATTGTTAGAAAGTAAAGTCCACCAAGATAACTGAGAGGGGGGTGAATCAGTTATCTGATAAAAATAACTTGTATCAACCTTATTAAATCTGAAACATGTAATTAACATAAGCAACAACCATATAAAGATAACCATACATAATGACACTAGATTTGTTAACTAGGGAGCCTCTTGATTAGAGAGTAAACCCCGGTGAGCTGGTGGATGGTACCCATAAAAGATGTACTAATATGAAAAATCCTTGTGAGAGGATGGACTCTGTAAGGTGTCTTATGAAATACATTCAATACATATTAGTCCCTATTAGGAGACTTTGAATTCTTGTGAAAAGATTCTGACCATGTTAGGAGTTAAGGAAGGCAGAAGGACCCACTGTCCAAATAGCTTCAAGGGAAAGATCACTGAACACACTGTCCAACTGATCTTTGTATTATCTAAATAGAATAATACCAATAATTACTGATCTCATCAACTTATCTTCTCTCCTCTTTCTGTGCCAAAACTGCAACAAATGCATCAGTACCAGATCTCACTACTAGATTTGCTCACTTCGCATCAATCATTGTTTCCCCTTCGCATCATATACTTCTCAATTCATATCTTCTCTCATATCAATTAAGTAAAACAATTCTCCCTTTATACCATGCACAATATTTCATAATTGAGTCAACTAATTAAGCTTAACCAATTACAAAATAAAAAACATTACACGTTACATAATATTTTCATAATTACATAAAACTGTCAGCTCACAAAATTAATAAATCTTCACACGTGCGACCTCTAACTATGTTGTCTTATCTAGGTCACCTCCGCAATGTCTTCAACCTGTATATAACTTCACATGTTTAGATTCTATCCATGTTAGGAGATATAATCCGATTATTAAAAGTCGCTTCTCAGGAACACTGACATAATACAGTTTCCACTAGATTACTCATAACTAACATAAATAATTAATTTTCTATACGTGCTCTTAACCATAATATCAGGACATGATAAGGAACATTTCCTCCACTCCACATAACTTAATCTGAAATTATCCATGTGCGCTAATTAAAACACTGTCTACTTCTCTTCTAATCTCCAGTATAATTAATGTGTTCATATCAATGATAAACATAGTCATGATCCAACATGAAACTACTATAGAACTACCAGAATAATCCCCCATAGGACATATTCAACATTCATGCTTAACACATTGGACCTAAACCACCCATCTTCTTGGGTCTACAGCACCAATCCCAACTAACACAGTGGCATTTCTTATTTTTTATGCCATCCAACCAAATAAAATCTCTCGTTATCTTATCCAACATGTTTAGCTGATAGTTAGAGAAAATCCAAGAAGAAGAAAAGTAAATATGATGGGATTTTGAAACTTTTTGAACAACTTGAATTCATCCTTCCAGTGACAAAGAATGATTTTTCCACTTCAAGTGCTTCTTATTCATCTTTTCATAAATCCACAACCACATATCTCTAGTAGAGGGTTCAATAGAAAAAGGGATGTTGAGGTACCTTATAATAGTATTAGGACCAGTCCACTGCCACCCATAAGAAGCCACCCATCGAGGAGCATCATTTATCCACCCCATAATAGTAGATTTATGAGGGTAAACCTTATCCCTAGAGGCAAGGCAAAATAAATGCAATCTATCCATAGAATTACTGAAGTTTTCCTTTGTGAGTTCCAAAAAAAGAGAATTATCATCTATAAACTAGGCATTGATCAACTCCTCCTTGTTAGGATGAGTAATGCCTCTAATAAGGGGGGCCAAGATCACTTACCCTGAGAATGTAAAATAAGGTATCTACAACAATTACAAAAAGAGATGGAGCAATAGGACAACCTTTCCTAATAGTCCTTTTGAGAGGAATAGATTTAGAGAGTTCTCCATTCCAATAAATCACAGTAGAAGAGTCCTTAAAATGAATACTTATCCATTTACAAAAATATGCACAAAACCAAAAGCTTGCAACATACCACTAATGAACGACCATTCAACCCTATCATATGCCTTCTCAAAATATAGCAAAATCATAGCAACATTTTTCTCATCTTCCCTTGCCCAATGCATCACCTCCCAACTGGTGATTAGATTTTCCAGGATATATCTACCTTGAATAAAACCTATTAGTGTTATCGATATAAAGTTCTTCATCATAGTTGCAATCCTCCTAGCTAGGAATTTTGCAATAATTTTTTAAGACAAATTCAAAAGAGTAATGGGCCTCCAGTTCTTAACTTGAGTCTCATCTTCAACTTTGGGTAGTAGTTTAATGATCCCTTTGTTTATATTAGCACCCAATGACCCTTGTTCAAATACATCTTCATACAAGGCTAAAATTTCAGTACCAATCCACTCTATGTTCTATTTGTAAAACTTAATAGGTAATCCATCAATACCTGGGGACTTGCCATTGGCAAGTGAATAGATAGCACCATTAATTTCTTCTATTGTGATACTTTTATCCAAAATAGAAACCTCACTAGGAAAAATCTTCTTAGGGATAAGCTCAATACACTTATAAAGAGCCTCTTGATTCTTCTACCCATGTTCAAAAGAGAATAGTCCACAATAATTATTTTTTAAATGCTTCCTTAATTGTACCAAGATCATTAGTATGTCATGATTAAACTTAAATTTCTTCTACTAATTCCCTTTTGTTCTTAGCTTTGATCAAGTTGAAAAAGTTCTTGGACCCTTTATCCCACTCATTGATGGTGCAAGAGCACCTACGACTTGGGCTAAGAAGTCCTTCCCTAGTTTTGGCTTGTAATGGTCCTAGCTAAACTAAAAGGTAAATAAAGGCTCCAAGAGAGCTTAGGAGTGATAAGAGGTTAGTTGTTTTAGTTAGGTTTAGGTTGAGTTAGCGAGGTAAGTAACTATGCAAAAATTGCTAAAAAGTTGTCATGACAACTTTTGTAATTTTACAAAATTGCATGACAACTTTTTGTCTTAAGGGGACCAACCTATGATTTAGGTCAAATAGGGGTCCTAACCACCCAAACCTCATGGATAGAGGCTATATAATCCCAAAAAGTCTCAAATACAGAGGTTGGTTAACATTGCAATCTCTAGTACTAAGTTTTTAGACATTGTGACAGTCATTTGAGGACACATTCCTTTGTTTTTTGTGCAACTGTAGTACTTAATGGATTATGTTTTGTTTCTAAAGGAAGAATAAATCAACAAATATCATTTTTTTCCATTATACATCATTTTTTGTGCTTGTTAGGTGTTTCATTAGCTTAGGTTTAATTCTTTTGTTTTAGCCACTTCACTGGCTTGTAAATAATTCAGTGTGTAAACATGGCTCCCCTATGAAATTTTGTTGTGTGTTCATCATGTGTGGTTGGGACATGGAAGTGGAGTCTATGTATAGTGTATATATCCACTTTGGAGTTTTGGCATTTAGCATGGCCATTTTTGTAACCTTGTCCTAGGTGAGAACATTCATTGCCCGACTAGGGTCAAGGAGGTGAAATTATTGAATTGCTTGCGGGGGTAACCAAGAAAATGCACTCCAAGACTTTGGAGATGAAGATGATGACCAAACATGGTTTTTTTAAAGAGCACAAGTCTTAACCAATCCTTTTGGCAAGAAAAACCTTACTATCTACAATGATCTGCTGAAACCACTAAAACCCTTTTTAAACCCTTCTAATTGAGTTAGGGTATTGTATGGACGCATAGGATGCCAAGACCCAAAAAATATATTAGGGTATCTTGAATTTTCAAAGAATCCATAATTAGGTTGGGTAGTTCTTTAGGAGCAATTTTTAAAAAGTCCTAAAAACCCAGACTAGGAGACCTAATTGGGGTTGTAGGGCTACAAGGCTTAAACATAGAGTTTGATGAGACAGTAAGGAGGAAATGTGAAGACCTTGACAAAATGTTTCAAGAAGTGAAATTTTAATGCCCCATTAGGGAACCCAGGAGAACTTAACCTAAACATGCATCTAAGTTTGCAGAATAATTTTTATTTTTTTCAAAGTTAACATACAAGATACACATCAATGTGGAAGCAATTACCATTTACTCACATTAAAAAAATAACCAACACAAGTTACAACTCTCAAGGGTTCCTCAATGAAGATTACGTTAACATTAATTAATTAATTTAGATTAGGTACAATTACAAAACTCATATAAACAAATTAAAGATAAAAGCAACATCACATAAAAGATAACATAAATACACTGGCACCATAAGATATCCACAATAACCTACATCCACTGCACATGTTGCAGGGTATGTAGTACAAAAATTGAAAGAAGTACAACATGATATCCATAAATAACTGATACAATGATACAAGATCACAAAGAAGAAGAAGAAGATAAGAACACAACTCCAACAATGAAGATCAAGAAGAGGCAACTACCACAAGGATCATCTAGCACTAATACAAAATCGTCTGAATCTCAAATGGTAAAAGAATCACTGCCACCTGAACTCATGAAC
>BSBK01003160.1:657500-682500 GCA_027943335.1 Chamaecyparis obtusa
ATCAGGGGTTCATGATGAACATGATAGAAACAACACTTATTATAAAATAGGGCCAACAATACCAAACATTCGGGGTAGCCACCACAAAACTTAAAAAGGTAAAACCCAAGTGGGTGAATTACAAGTCCAACATTAAATCATAAGAGCGCTCAATTTTCAACAATAAATTAAGTGTGACTAGCGTCACAAAATAGATAAAGAAAGGAGATTCAGGTGACTAGTCCACGCATAAGAAAATCCAAAAATTCAATGCTAGACCATACACAACATGAACAATTCATCAATCAACCAAAATATGTTATCAATAACAAAACAAAAATTTACATAACAAGGTGACAGTGGTAGCCACACTCAAGGGAGTAATCGCTTCATGACATCCAAAGGTACTTCACCCTAGATGCATTAGAGAGGGTACCCAAACACACTAGATAGGCAAAAACAACATCTAATGGGCACACAACTTCTCAGAGTTCCCAGTGTAGAACTCGGTGCTCTGATACCAAGTGTAATGCCCCGCCAGGGAACCCAATAGAACTTAACCTAAACATGCATCTAAGTTTGTAGAATAATTTTTATTTTTTTCAAAGTTAACATACAAGATACACATCAATGTGGAAGCAATTACCATTTACTCACATTAAAACAATAACCAACATAGGTTACAACTCTCAAGGGTTCCTCAATGAAGATTACGTTAACATTAATTAATTAATTTAGATTAGATAAAATTACAAAACTCATATAAACAAATGAAAGATAAAAGCAACATCACATAAAAGATAACATAAATACACTAGCACCATAAGGTATCCAGAATAACCTACATCCACTGCACATGTCACAGGGTATGTAGTACAAAAACTGAAAGAAGTACAACATGATATCCCTGAATAACTAATACAATGATACAAGATGACAAAGAAGAAGAAGAAGAAGATAAGAACACAACTCCAACAATGAAGATCAAGAAGATGCAACTACCATAGGGATCATCCAGCATTGGTACACAAATGTCAGAATCTCAAATGGTAAGAGAATCACTACCACCCAACCTCGTGAACCTAAATGGTCCACTCCCACCGTGCTAAGGAGATAACAACAGATCCCACTCAGACTACAAGCATCAAACAAATCAAGCTAAGGAAAGGATCCTAAAAGCTTTCTAACTCAAGGCAAACAAGTATAATGATATGAAAGAATCACTATTCCAGAGGTAACTGACACATGTAGGATAACTAGACTATGCATAGGGAGGTGTCATCATGTACGTCTAAGCCTTGAGTTTTGTCCTGGTAATCTCTCTATATCCCAGCACCCAAGTGACCATACACGGTGTCAATGACCTCTCGTACAGACGAAGCTATCAACTATGCCAACTCATGCCTTTTAAAGGTAGCTATTCATCTTCTCCATTCTCATCTTAGTCTGTACTAGCACTCAAGCATGGGTGAGGAAACATATCTTATTAGGTTCATTTTAATATCTCTCAATGTTATATTAAGTTATCACTCGATTACCAATACTTACAATAAGTGATCTTGGCAGCCACTTGTGGGCCCCAATGCTTATTGCAAGCCACCTCCTACTACATAACTAGGTAAAATGCCCTAGGCTCACAGATTTCACATAGATCAAATCAAGTACATAACCAAGTAATCCTAAATCCAGTTTCACATACAAGAACCAAAAAAGATTACAAAGGTACCATATATAGAAACAAAGCATCACGAGCCCATATGGTCAAGTCAGGGTATAATGGGATCTCACATCAAAACATAATACTAAAAGCATGAACAACTAACACTTACCTTGGCCTTTGTCTTACCCCTAGGTCTTCTAGTATCCCGAAAACACAATAAGCAAAAGAAGACACTCCAGGAACGAAGAATACAACACTCACATCATAGAAGATTAAAATCTAACCTTAAGCATTTATATTCCATAATGAACACAATTGAATCCATGAGTAGAAACACATAAAATGGCTAAGAGAACCTTAATCATAATTGCCACAATAATGTCATATTCAAAATATTATCCATAGTCTCCTAATAGTTATAAACAAGAGAAAACACCTAATTTCAGTAAAAATAAAGCACTTGTAAAATACAGGTTGCCAATAGGAAAAATAATTAAACCTATTTCATTATGTCAAGATATATATACCTAAATCAAGATATATATATATATATATATATATATATTACATTTTAAAATGAGAAATAAACACAGTCTAATCAAGTTAACCCAAGTTAAGTAAATGAAACAACTTTATGATAGAATTTCCTAATTGATATACATATAATAATTCCATATATAAAGAATTGATCTTAAAATAAATATCATCCTATAAATAATTTACCAAGACAAATTACAATTAAATCGACATTAATCCAAGAAAAACCCACTTTAATAACCTCCTCCAAATTAAAACAATATGCCTTTAAAAGTAATTAAATTACCCATTCCTAATTATCAAACATATTTAGTTGTAAAGTATTACTAATTAACCAATAACTAAACTAACAAAATAACACTTACTATTTAAATTAAACATTTAAAATTTTAATTAATAAATATTAATCATTAAAAATAAATATCAATATTTAACATTGAATAATAAACAAATGTTAAATATTAAAAAAGAATATTATAAAAACTAAACAAACTTTATAAATTTAAGAGAAGGCAAAAAGGCATTTCACGGGCCCGCACAGTACCTTGTAGGGTACTGACATATGTCAGTACCCTGCCAGTACTATCGCACGATAGCCCCCATGGGGACTGTCGTGTGTCAGGTGCAAGTACTGCGCACGATAGTCCTTGCACAGGTCTGCAAAAGGGTGTGGGGGGTACCATTCCCCCCCCCCCCCCCTTAATATATATTTTTTATAAAAAAAAAATTTTAAATCTTTTTTTTTTAAAGAAAGCTCAATATTATTTGTTTTTCTTAAAAACTTATAAAATTTCAATTTTGCACACACACACACACACATAATATATATATATATATATATATATATATATATATATATATATATATATATATATATATATATATATATATATATATATATATATATATATATATATATATATATATATATATATATATATATATATATATATATATATATATATATATATATATATATATATATATATATATATATATATATTTTTCTCATTAGTAATAAACAAATATATCTATACAGTAATGTAATATATTTATATTGCCCTATATACAATATATTTATTTAATTATGCATATTTTGTATACAAAGACCTGAAACAACTTTCAATTAATATATATACATTTTGCAAAATCAATAAGAATAAAAAAAAAAACATAGCATTATTAAAACAGCAAGCATTAAAATAAATCTATTTCCTTTTATCAGCAGGATTATATTTAATTTATCAACACTTGATAAAAATTCATGTTTCAACAACATCTAATTGGGGAAATCCCAAACCTACAGTTTTGAATCATGAATCTTAAAAGAATCTATACTAGAATTTTGAAACAAAGATCACACGCAAGTCAAATTCCCATGCAGTCAAATTCAGAAAATGGAGGAGAGAGAGAAAAGCATAGAGCAGAAAATCCAGACAGGCGTGCAACTAGGCATGATGAAGACACTTTTGTTTTGAATTACATAAAAAAAAACATAAACATAAGGAATTTTAGATCCTACCTCAAACACCAAAGAAAACTTTCGAACGAAGACCAAATTTGAAGCCAAAATCCCAAAACCTCCAAGTCTTCCAAAATTGAATTCTCTACCCAAAATCCTTCAACATGCCTGCCCCACCATTTTCCTCCAAAACCTCTTTAATGCTAAATGAATGCAATTCCCCCTATTAGGGATTCAATTCCCCATTTCATGCAACCCTAAAGATAACTCAACATCTAACTCCCTCTTCAACTCCAAAACAGAAATTGAAAGAAAATCTAATTAATAAATTAAAAACACTTTTCATGCACAACTCAACTTTGACTTTTTAGATCAAGTTGATAACTTTTGAAAACAATTCAATTTCAATAATGCACATGTTATAATTTAAATATGTATTAAATAGATTAAATATTTAATGCATCCTAAAACCATGTAAATCAAATATTTAATTATTTAATAAAGTACAGAAGCATAATTAAATCTAATTTCTAATTAAATAATCAAATAATTAACTTTAGATTAATTTTCTCAAATAACTATAGGAACATGTTTAATATTAAATTTCAACTATAATCATTAATCAATAAATCACATAAAATCACCCACATAAGTAATAAATCAACTGAAGCCAAAACACAGTAAAATCAAACAAAGTAAAGCCAAGCAACACTAGAAAGGGATCCACAAATTCCTGTCACCTAGACCAATTCGGGTAGGGTAGTCAAATTGATACTTGTCAATTCCTAGGACAATTAGGCTTAGGTTAGGGTTTTGGACCTGCATTACCTCCCCTCTCTTACCATTTGAGATATTGTGATAGGGCACGCTCATCCTGACAATTCAGGGAATTCAATGCCCAGTACCTGTAAACCTGCATACAAAACCCGCATGTACATACATATATAAATATATAATAAACAATGGTGGGGATCAGACGATCATGTAGATCTTGCAAGCAAGTAACTAAGACTTCGTCCCTCAACCACATCAAGCATGTCAAACAAAAATATAAAACAAACACATCAACCATACACATGCAAGTATGGGGTCAATAAAATCATAAGCGTCAATGATTTCCTAACATATAATCCATCATCCTAAAATAATCATAACATTAATAAAATTGGACTAGGGGCGGGGGGTACTATAGAAACTAAGTTAGATTTTGGTTACCTACACATCCCTACAAGACTCGCCACTTGCTAAGGAGGTAAGGTAATACTTGGAAGGAGAAAAGTAAACATGAGGGAATAAGGAACTTTCAATCAATGATAGATCACCTAGGAGTTGAAGAGTAGTTTGCAGAGTATGAAGGACATTGAATAAGTCCCTTAAGAGACAATAAGGCACCTTGTTGGACCCATAATGAAGTAATTAGGAGGCTAGAGAGTTGGGAATCTTAGTGATCCTAACAAGAGTATTGAGCACCTAGTGTGATCCTATCAGATTTCTATCAGAGCCTAGAATAGATTGGGCTATTGTATAGTTGATGTTGCATTCAGTTGAATCATTAGACTCTTCAAGGATGGTGACAAATGCAGAATTGGCGAAGAAGGTGGAAGACCAAGAGGAGTAAAATAGACTCCTTAGGGGAAAGGTTGGAAGAGATAGAGAGTAAACTTGGTGTGGTGGAAACAAAGACTAAATTGGTTAGAGAGAAAGTCAAAGAGGTAGAAGACAAGGGTAAAGAGGTGGAAGAGGAGGACAAGATCCCTAAACCAGACCCTGTATTAGAAGAGGAACCCTTCTTGAAAGAACTAAAATCCATGAGTGACAAGTCTTTGGAAGGAATATCCCTCATTAGTGGAAAGATGGAGGCAGAGATAGTTATGGAATGGATTGAAGGCATGGAGAATCATTTTGAGTGTGAAAGCATTAGTGAAGCTCAAAGAGTGAGGGTAGAAAAATCAAGGATGAGAGGGGCTGCCCTCACATGGTGGAAATTTTTGTAGGATGAAAGGGTGGTGGAAGGAAAGAACCCCATTACAAATTGGAAAGGTATGGTGGAAAAATTTAGGGAAACATACCTACCTGATGATTATGAGCTGCAATTGCATAAAAAAGACAAAATTAGAGGCAAAAGGACCTAGAAGTAGGTGCCTACATTGAGGGGTTCCATAAATTGTATGTTAGATCACATGTGATGGAGGAGGAGAGCATAAAGGTGGCTAGATTCATAAATGGCCTAAGATGGAACATCTAAGAAGATATAAGTTTCTAAAGCCCTAAATTAGTTCCACCAATGTTATTAGTTAGCTCTCAAAGTAGAGGAGAAACTCAAAAAAAGACATGACTCAAGAAGATGAGGTAGAGGAAGAGGTAGGGATAATAGGGGTTCATAGAGGTAGCTACAGAGGAAGAACCTCAAAACCAAGAAGTCAAAGTGAGACCAAACTCATTGAGCAACAAGGATAAGTCCTCTAGAAGAAAAGGATGCTACAATAACAGAGGTAGAGGATCAAGCCAAAATTATAGAGGGAGGTCAAGTGGGCCAAGGGTAGAGGATCCTACTTCTCTTCCATGAAGTTTTATAATTGTCACCAATATGGACACCCAACATATAGATGCCCTGAGAAAGGTTCAACATCTCAAGGTGGAGAGAAGAGGGTAAATTATATTCAAGAATCCTCAAGAAATAAGCCTACAGAAATGTCCTTAGACTCTGGAGTGGGAGATAACCTTATGATAAGGAGGACACTAATTAAAGAGCTAATCATAGAGGATCCAAGTCAAAGAAGGTCATTATTCAGGATAAAGTACAAGATATTAGGCAAAGTGTGCAAGATTATCATAGACTCTAGATCCACAGACAATATAGTTTGCAATGAAGCAATCAGCAAGTTGAATCTTCAAAGGATCCCACACACTAATCCCTATAGAGTCACATGGTTGAATAAGGGTCAGCATGTTTTGGTAAATGAACAAGCTTGGGTAGACTTCACCATTGGGAGGCATAAGTACAAGGTGTTGTGCGATGTCTTACCCATAGATGCTTGTCATCTCTTATTGGGAAGGCCATGACAAGTTGATAGACATAATATCCATGATGGAGCCAAGAAATCCTACTTATTCAAGAAAGATGGAGTCATTTTTAGAATGCAGTCCATTCTAGAAGAGGGAGAAGTGAAACCATTTGTTCCTAATGTGATCTTAGTGGGGGAAAAAGAGTTCCTAAACACCTTGGAGGAAGGTGAAAGAGTGGGTTATGCTTTAGTGTTGAAGCCTAAAGAAGAGAAGGAAGTTAAGAAGCTTGATATTCCCATAGAAGTACAATATTTGTTGGAACAATATAAAGAAAGAGTGAGTGATGGAAAGCCAGCCACCCTACCTCCTAAAAGAGCCATAAGCCATCAAATAGACTTCATCTCGGGAGCATCCCTAACCTAATAAAGTTGCATACAAGATGACCCCTCAACAAAATGAATAAATTGCTAAGCAAATCCAAGAACTACTTAACCAAGGCCTCATAAGAAAAATAATTACCAGTCCCCACTATCCTAGCACCAAAGAAAGGAGGAACTTGGAGGTTAAGTACTAACACTAGGGCCATAAATAGGATTACCATTAGGTATAGGTTCCCAATTCAAATAATTGAAGGCTTGATGGATTGCTTAGGAGGGGCTAAATACTTTTCAAAGATTGACCTCAAAAGTGGATACCACTAGATAAGGATCAAGGAGGGAAATGAGTGGAAAAATTCTTTCAAGACCAAAAAATGCCTATATGAATGGTTAGTTATACCCTTTGGGTTATCCAATGCCCCTAGTGTAGTACCTCCGTATTTTGCTTTCAGTTTATCAGTGATGTACTCTTTTAGGCCACATTGCATGTGTGCATTTATGGATATTGTTTCAGTGATTATGGATTTATCTGGATTATGTTTATGCTATGATGATATGTGATTTCATATTTAGATGATTATGTTATTATGATGTGATGTTTCATGTTTCAGTTGGTTTATGATATACTTACCCCATACTAGCATGTGTATGGTGTTCATATGTATGTATCTGTATTATGTGTCTTTATGGTAGAGGGCAGAGGTGTAGTTACTCGCTTTGTCAAGATCCACATGACTGACCGTACCCTATCATTGCTTGTTATATGTTGTATGTACATGCATTGTTTTGTGCTGGCAGGTTTGCAGGTACAGGGCATCATCTTCCCTGAATTGGTAGGAGTGAGCGTGCCCACATACATTCATCTCATGGTAAAGAGGGGAGATAGTATTCAGACCCAAAACCCAATCCTTAGCCTATTTATCCTAATTGTTGGATAAAGTATCGGTAGACTACCTTGCCCGAGTTTGGTCAGGTTGACCTAATTCATGGATCCCGTCTTGTGAGTTTGTATGATGCATGAATGTTCCTGAAAATTGCTTTGATTTATTTGTTTGCTATGTTTTTTTTTAATTAGTAATATAGCGGGAAAATAATGATTAAAGTATTTCCTATGTCTTTGAATAATTATTAATTAATTAAAAATCAAATATGAGAATATTTGAATTTAATTAATTAATTATGCTAAATTATGATTTAATATGTTTTTTATTAAATTGTTGAAGAATTAGTGCATGTTTTAATTGTGTTATAAATTATTAAATAATTTAAATGTGAAATTTTATATTACATATGCTTATTTATTTATGTGAAATTGGACTTCATAAAATAACTTGTAAATAGAATTCCATGTGAGATGTGCATGAATAATATATTTAATAATTAATAATTGGTATTTTCCTTCAACTCAAAAAAAGAGGAGTTTGATTAGGAGTTGTTTGGTGACTCATTAGGGTTTGCATGATAGGTGGGTTTGATTTTCTATTTGGAGAAAATTTGCATTCATTTTGCATAACCAGGTTTTTTTGGAATTTTCAATCTTGGAGAGAGAGAGAGCATTTTTGGAATATTTATGTGCTACCTTGTGTTCTTGAGAATTTTGGTGTGTGAATTTTTCTGGGTGAAGTGTGTGTGCATCTAGATTTGGATTCTACGTATGTTGTGATTCAGAGCTTGCAGGTTGAGCTTCTTTGTTGACAGTTCTAGGATTGTATTCATCTCACAGTCATTCTATCTCAGTTTCTTGCGTTGGATTGAGGTAGGGGATTGATTTAATCTTCCTATAATTTCATTTATAAAATTTTCATTATATAGTTGTGCTTGATTTGATTTGAGGATGCAAAACTATTTTTCAATTATGTTTCATTATGGGTATTAGGAAACCCTTTGTTTTATGCTTTTGATTTTATATTGTGACTTGGCATAGTAATGTTATGTTGCTGAAATTTTTGAGAAAAATTCACCCTAGGGCACTTAGAAAACAAAAATTTAAATCTCTATAGTCAGTTCTATAGTATGAATGATTTAATTAAATGGGTTGTTCTCAAAAATTCAATTTGAGTTGAAAAAATGCATTCTGTGTAAAAAAATTTACATCTCTGTCAAAAATGACAGTCAAAGGAAAAATTACCACAGTAAAAATAATTGCATGACCAATTGTATATTGATAAATTTGTATTTGGGTTGCAAAGTGTGGAAAGAAAACAAATTAGGAATAAGACAAAACTATTTGTTTTGTAGAGGAAAATTTTCCATTTCTGGTAATTTTCCTGTAGCTCTGTCATTTTCCATTTACGGAAATTTTTAAGTTTAGAAAAAAAAAGTTAAAAAAATATATTATAGAAAGCTAATTTGTGCATGTTAAAGGTGCTTTGGTGATGCACTTTATTTATTTTCTTTTTTAGAAACTGTATATATAAAAAATAATTATATATATTAAAAAAAATTGAAGGGAGGGCACGGGTTCCAACCCCGTACCCACCCTTGTCTTCCTCGGAAGCTGTGCATTTGAAAGCATTGATTGGAAAGGAGTAAAAAAAAATTAATAAAAAAAATTTGCATGTGTATGTGGGGCGGGGGTCTCAATCCCCAAACCCCACGGTAATTGTACTACCCGGTGGTACACAGTATCGTCAACAGTGCAAGCACTGCCGACGGCACTGTGGTTCCCTTAGCGGGCCCCCACGTGATCTTTGTAATGCATTTTGTTTTTATTTAAAGTTTTGTTATTAATAATTTTTTCTGCTATTAATAAACTTTGTTATTATTAAATTTTGATATTAATTAATTTTGTTATATTAAATATATTTAGTATAAAATTTTGTTTTGTGCAAAATTAAATTAGGTGTTTATGTTATTCTATGAAAATTAATTAATAAGTTAAATTAGTTAATTTTCTTAGTATTAAAAAAAATTAATTTACTTAAGTCTTGCTAATATAATTTTGTTTATTAGCTTAAATAAATTTTGTATTTGGGTTTTCATTTATTCTAGTAGTTTTCTTTTGATAATTATTACTTGGTAATAATAATAGGGTAATGGTACTCTAAATATAACTAAGTATTGTTTAGTGAGCTTTTAATAAAGTATAATTAAATTCAAATGGCAATTTGCTTAGATTTTATTAACCGATTTGGTTACGAGATTATTATGTTACCATGTCTAGGAATGATATGAATGATGTTTAAATTCTGTCACTAATATGATTTCAATTAGATGTTCAAACTGAGTTTTTTTCTTAGTAATGAATGTATAGATTATCTGATGTTGGTACATGTATTATTTTCTACTGAAATTGGTTGTTTTCCACAGTATGACTTTTATCTTTCCTGTATGTTTGGGTTATCAATGTTATGGGATCTAGATGACCTAGGAGAGACAGAGGCTTGTGAATTATTTGTTATTCATGCTGGTTATCATGTTTGGCATGAGTGTGACCTATTTTTTTCCAGATGACCTTATAGGCTCTTGTTGTATTATGTGAATTTAGTGATTATGTTTATATAGTCAATCCTGGTTTTTATGATGATTCTAGATGTGAGACTATCTGTTTTATTTATGATTTGATCTAGGAGAGATCTTTGAGCCTAGGGTAGTTTACCTAGATATGTGTTAGGAGGTGGCTTGCAATAAGCGTCGAGGCCCTCAAGTGGCTGTTGTGGATCACTTATTGTAAGTTATTGTAAACAAGTGATAACCTAATTAAACTAAGGGAAATAAATGAACCTAATAAGATAATTTCCTCTCCCATGCTTGAGTGCTAGTACAGACTGAGATGAGGATGAGATGATGCTTGCCACCTATTGAGGTGTGTGTTCTGGCATAGTTAGTGGCTTCATCAGTATGATAAGTCATTGATTCCGTGTATGGTCACTTGAGTGCCGGAATCCAGAGAGATTACCAGGATGAGACTCAAGGGTTAGACGTACATGATGACACCTACCTACACATAGTCTAGTTATCCTACATGGTTGGTTGCCTTTGGATTAGTGAGTCATACCTTTCACTACTTTTGTTGACCTTGAGTTAGTAAGCTATCAGGAATCCTTTCCTAGTGGTGTTTCCTGTATTGACTTGATTATCCGATTGGGGTCCGATGTTATCTCCTCAACACGGTGGGGTAGACTTTTGTGGTTCTACACGGACGGGTGGTAGTGATTCTTTACCATTCAAGATTTGATGTCCTGGTACCAGTGTCTGATGGTGTCATTAGAGTTGGATTCCTTATGTTACTTCTTCATTGATGTTCTTATATACTTATTCTTTGTTGTAAATCTTGCATTAGAGTATCGCATGTGATACCTAATCTGAACATTGTAAGTTAGTTGATAGAGTGATTATTACATACCCTGCAACATGTGTAGTGGATGTATGTTTATTAGAATTAATGTATGTTCATGAAATGTAAACATTACGATGTAATTGTTGTATTTAATTTATGGAATCTTTTGTTGATGTTATTCAATGTGTTATGTTAGTAAGTAATACTACGTCATGGGACCCATTAGATTTGTAACTTGTGTTTATGATGTGTGTAATGTGAGATAATGGTTAATGCTTTCATGTAATTGTATATCTTGAATGTTAACTTTAGAAGAAAAAAATTGTTCACCAAACTTAGTATCATGTTCTAGGTTAGTTTCTTTTGGGTTCCCTGGTGGGGTGTTACACCTAGAACTTTCATGAAGTTAATGAATGAAGTATTGAAAGACTTAATAGGTAAATGGGTTGTGGTATACTTGTATGATATCCTTATCTTTAGCAAGTCCAAATAAGATCAATTGGTGCATTTACAAGTTTTATTGCAAAGCTTGCATGAAGAGAAGCTCACCATCAACCTAGACAAGTGTGAATTCATGAAAAAAGAATTGGTGTACTTGGGCTTTGTAATCTCCCAAGGTAACTTGAAAATGGATACTAGAAAGGTAGAAGCAATCATGAATTGTCCTACGCCAAAATTTTCTATAGAAGTGAGAAGCTTCCATAGATTGGCATAGTTTTATAGGAAGTTTATCAGATAATTCAGTGATATTTGTGCACCTGTTCTAGATACTATCAAGTGAGGCATGAAAGCCAAATTCCAAAGGAATGAGCAAGGTAACAAATATTTTGAACCTTGAAGAGGAGGATATAAACCCAACCAATCTTGGTGTTGCCTAGCTTTGAGAATTTATTTACTCTTGAGTGTGATGCTAGAAACATTGCTATAGGAGCAGTCCTAAGCCAAGAGAATAAACTAGTAGCCTTTCACAGTGAGAAGCGGAGTGAAGCCAAAAATAAGTACTCCTATGATTTGGAGTTATATGCATTGGTTAAATCCCTAAGGAAGTGGATGCATTACCTCATTCCTAAGGAATTTTTGGTGTATATAGACAATTAGACTTTGAGATTTCTCAATTCACAAGACAAGCTAAGCCAGAAGAACATGAAGTGGGTAGAATACATTCAAGCCTACACATTTACAATAATGCACAAGAAGGGGAAACTAAACAAAGTAGCAGATGCCTTGAGCCGAAGACTCTTGACACTCGAAGAAATTTAGTTGAGAAACATTTGCATAGATAGCTTCAAGGAGTTATACTCAGAGGATGAAGATTTCTCAACAGCTTATAAGGTATGCAAGGAGTTTCAAAATCATTTCCATAGTGAATATTCTGACTACATTATACAAGGTCTTTTTTTAGGTGAGGGTAACTTTGTGTTCCTAGAAGCTCCATAAGGGAGAATCTCATTCAATAAAAACATAATGGGTCTTTGAGTGAACACTTTGGAGCTAGTCCAAAGGTTTTACTTTTGCCCAAGTATGAATTAGGACATAAAAAGGTATGTAAAGACTTGTATAGTATTCCAAAAAGAAAAAGTTACTTCATCTAATGCAGGGTTGTATCAACCCCTTCCAATCCCAAATAGATCATGGAAATGTCTTAGCATGGACTTTGTTGTAGGGTTTCCTAAGACTAAGTAGGGATTTGACATCATTTATGTGATCATGGATAGGTTTAGCAAGATGGCCCACTTTATCTCATGCAAAACCACTCATGATGATTTCCACATAGCTAATTTGTTCTTTAGAGAAGTAGTCTGGATCCATGGGTTTCCATTGAGTATAGTATCTGGTAGGGACTCTAAATTCATGAGTAATTTTTGGAAAACTTTTTGGTATAAGGTTGGCACCAACTTATCTTTTGGGTCTTCATACCATTCCCAAACAAATGGATAGACTGAGGTGGTTAATAGAAGCTTGGGAAATCTCCTAAGGTGCTTGACTAAGGAATACAATTAGACATGGGACCAAGTCATTGCACAACTAGAGTTTTATTATAATGACACCATGAATAGAACCACTGGTAAAAGTCCATTTGAGGTGGTCTATGGAATACACCCAAGAGGTATTCATGACCTCAAAGAACTTGGAGATGCAGCTACAAGGAGTGGATATGTTGAGGACTTTTCTCAGTCAATGAAGGAGGTGCATGATACAGTGAAACAAGCTCTTATAGAAAGTACCACCAAGACAAAGCAAAAAGTGGATGAAAGGAAGAGAGAACTACACTTCTAGATAGGATATCTTATGATGGTTCATTTGAAAAATTCTATTTTTTAGAAGGGAATCCCTAACAAACTTCAGATGAGAAGGATTGGCCCTTGTACCATCCTAGATAAGTATGGAAGTAATGCTTACAAGGTGGACTTTCCAGTAGATATAGGACTCTCACTAGTGTTCAACATTACAGAATTAGTACCTTATAAAGGACCAGTACTAGTAGAAGGTAATGAACATGCTAATATTTCAAAGGATCTTGAAACTATTAAGTTACTAGTTGCTCCAAGACCCCAAGCAGAGAAGGTCTTGAGTTCTCGGGACACCAAGAAGACTAGGCACATAACATACATGGAGTACCTTATCAAATGGAAATGGAAATAAGATGTAGAGACTACATGGGACTATGAGATAGATTTGCAAAATTTGGGCATTGATCCTGACTCGGTACCCACCAATGGTACTTCATTTCTTTTGTTTAGGGGAGAATGGTGCAGGAGCACCTAGAACTTGGGGTAATAAGTCCTTCCCTAATTTTGTCTTGTACTAGTCCTAGCTAGACCAGGAGGTAAATAAAGGCTCGAAGAGATCTTAGGAGTGATAAGAGGTTAGTTTTTTGAGTTAGTTTTAGGTTGATTTAGTGAGGCAAGTAACTATGCCAAAATTGCTAAAAAGTTGTCATGACAACTTTTACAATTTTGCAAAATTGCATGACAAATTTTTGTCTTAAGGGGAGCGACCTATGGTTTAGGTCAAATAGGGGTCCTAACCACCCAAAAATAATGGATAGAGGCTATATAATCCCTAAAAGGATCAAATACAAAGGTTGTTTAACATTGAAATCTCTAGTACTAAGTTTTTAGACACTGTGATAGTCATTTGAGGACACAGTCCTTTGTTTTTTGTGCAATAGTAGTACTTAATGGATTAGATTTTGTTTGTAAAGGAAGAATAAATCAAGAAATATCATTTTTTTTTCCATTATACAAAATTTTGTGTGCTTTTTAGGTGTTTCACTAGCTTAGGTTTAATTCTTTTGTTTTAGCCAGTTCACTGGCTTGTAAATAGTTTAGTATGTAAACATGGCTCCCCCATAAAATTTCATTGTGTGTTCATCATGCATGGTTGGAACATGGAAGTGGAGCCTATGTATAGTGTAAATAAACATTTTGGAGTTATCATTGAGCATGGCCATTTGTATAACCTTTCCCTAGGCGAGCACAATCATTGCCCGACTAGGGACAAGGAGGTAAAATTATTGAATTACCTGCAAGGGTGACCAAGAAAATGCACTCCAAGACTTTGGAGATGAAGATGATGACCAAATAGATTTCTTGTAAAGAGTGCAAGGCTTGACCAATCCTTTTGGAAATAAAAACCTTATTGTGTACATTGAGCTCCCGGAAACCACTAAAACCCTTGTTAAACCCTTCTAATTGAGTTAGGGTATTGTACAGATGCATAGGATTTCAAGACCCAAAAAATATCTTAGGGTATCCTCATTTTTCAAAGAATTCATAATTAGGTTAGGTAGTTCTTCAAGAGAAATTTGTAGAAAGTCCTTAAAACTCAAACTAGGAGACCTAATTGGGGCTTTAGGGCTACAAGGCCTAAACATAGAGTTTGATGAGATCAATAAGGAGTTGTCAAGACCTTGAAAAAATGTGTCAAGAAGTGAAACTAGGTTAGATTTTGGTTACCTCCACACCCCTACAAGACTCACCACTTGCTAAGGAGGTAAGGTATACTTGAAAGAAGAAAACTAAACATGAGGGAAGAAGGAACTTTAAATCAGTGATAGATCACCTAGGAGTTGCAGAGTAGTTTGCAAAGTTGAAGGACATTGAAGAAGTCCTTAAGAGACAAGGAGGAACCTTTTTGGACCCCTAATCAAGTAATTTGGAGTCTGGAGAGTTGGGATTCTTAGAGATCTCGACAAGAGTATTGAGCACCTAGTGTGATCCTTTCAATGGAGGCAATTCATTTTGGCTCTAATTCTTTTTCCTTGAATCTTATAACTCTGAAACCTCCTGAGATTATGCTTAACTAAACCCAATTCCCCCTCTAGTAGAGGATTAGACCCTTTAGTCTGAAGATAATTCTCAATACAATTTAATCTTCTTTGAAGAAAGGATTCTTCCCTAGATCTATCCATAACTTTCTTCTTTCTAATAATCTAGAAGATACTCTTCCATGTAGCAATGAGTGACTCCCATTGTTCTCTAGGAAAAAGATTACTATTGCAGAATTTAGAGAGAAAAGAGACCATCCTAATGGCCTCCCCATTGTCAGCATCATTGAGACAAGAGACATTAAGTTTAAAGCCATTTTCTTTAAGGGGTCTGGAAGCGGATGGTGTGTCTAGATCAAGGAAAATATATGATGAAATGGGGGAGTGATCAGAAATGGAAGCAAGGATGACACTCACAAGGGAATGACTCCCCTAAGAAGGGAAGAAAAAAAGGAGGTATCACCATAAAATTTGTCCAATCTACAATAAATGCTTTGCTACCCAAACTGATTATTATACCATGTAAACCAAATGTCAGGAAAAACATTATTTTTCTTATCAAGAGGATCAAAAATATTAATCTCCTCCTGAAATTATGCCAAAATAAATATACATTACCTTTCCAACTGTGTTTCATACCACCTTGCTTATCCTCACTTTTCTCTGCTATGTTGAAATCTCTGACAAACAACCAGTGAGTGTTAGGGAGTCCATTAGTACACCAATCCCATAACCCTTCCTAGTCTCTATAATCATTAGGGGCATACACATTACGTATTCCAAATATTTTACCTTTCTTATTAAAAGTGATCCATAAGGCTCTCTAACAAGGGGACACTCCATTTGCAAGAATTGTATTAGCCTATTTAGGCCCAATGATGATGGTAGTACCACCCTTCCCTCTCTCATGAGTGGAATGAAAGCCAATGGCCTAATCCCAAAGGAATTTTAACATTGTGTAGGCTTAAAATCCCAATGCGTTAATTTCTTGAAGGTAGATAATGTCTTTGTCCTTCAAATTGTTACAATGCCTCCTCACTCAATATTTCCTATTTGACATCTCCAAATCTCTCACTTTCTACCTATGTATGCACATCATCATGTAATTATTTAGCTAAGGGTTTTTTATTCTTATACAATCTATTAAAACACTCAAGAAACTCATTTATCTTTGGCTTACTACTATTGGATAGAGATTGTCTATCCATAGCCTTTTTCTTTTTCTTTTTATTGAGGACTTCTGTAAATTGATCTAAATTTGCAACCAGCATGGAACACATAGTCTCAAGTGTGGGAATATTATCTTCATTCAAAGGTGATGCAAGAGCATCCTAGGATTCTTGGAAATCTTGTATCAACCAAAAATATGTTTGTCTTTAAAGGTAGATTGATAGTTTTGATCTTGGTTTGGTGGAGTTCTTACTCGGTTTGGGAGACTGGTTTCTCAGTTTCTTTAGTTACTAGGCTGCTCGGTCTCTGAAGAACCCTCAGTGACTGAAGATGTCAATTCACTGATGCTCAGTGGTAACTGTGTTGCTCGATCATGCTTGGCATGGTTGGTCGACTGGTGCTCGATTATTTCCTATGTTGCTCAGTGTTCTTTCTTACCGACTGGATTATTTGGATGGATCTGCTTGGCCAACTAGTTCTGTTGATTTGGGTCGCACTCCTCATGTTATGGATTGATCGTTGGATGTGTGGGGACCTAGATCTAGTGTGTTGCATTCTTCTATGTGAATTTGATGACTGTTGGGGCCATCTTTGAGAGTTTATTTATTTTATAAGGCTATGTGAGAGCCAACTGATGTTTAAGCATTTAATATTTGTTTGTAAGGGTTTATTATTTCATCAGCTAACTTGTGGCTGGGAATCAATATTTATAGGTTACTTGGGTAGTTTTTTAGGGAGGAGGAGACTAATTAGAAGGAAGGTTAGTAGCTTGTGAGCTTAGGAGCAAGAAGATTGCTTGGAAGTTTGAGTACAAGTTCAGATCTTTCTCGGGTGCCTACTAGTGTGCTGTGTGTTACAGACCTAGGCTAGCTGAATGTTGATGTTGGGGAAAAGATTTGGATCCCATGTGATCTTGTAGACTGTTACTTTCCTTGTATTTGGTCGTAACTAAGAAGGCCTTATAGCTTGGCACATTGCATTTAATCGGTGATTTGATGAATAAAGACTTCTATTTTGTTTCAGTTATGTTATTGTTATTGTGTATTTCCACTGCATATTGGTTTGGCTGCAAGGTCAGTTAGTCCTTAATTGGATCCATCAGCCTTGAATGCATTAGGTGGTATTAGAGTGAAGTTTGTTCCTATTTGATCAAAGTCTATTCCTATTGGAACTGAGTGGATCTTGTGTTTTCGTGTCTAGATCTCGATTTGAAGATGACTCCAAGGAGAAATCATGAGATCTCTGAGGAAGAAGAAACTACTGGAGAATCCAGTCTTGATGATTTTAGGGCTTTGTAGAAACAAGTGCAAGATCTGCAAGAGGAGTTGAGAAATAAGAAGCCTACCTTGAAAGAGGATAGTGATGATGAATCTGAGGAAGATCATTTTGAAGAAGTTATCGAAGAATCTAGAGATTCTAAGGAGAATCAAATCCAAAAAGCTATGTCTAAGATTGGGAAAAGACCTAAGATTGAAGTTTCTACATTTGCTGGAAACCTTAGGCCAGAAGAATTTATTGATTGGATCAATGAGATTGATGAATACTTTGAGTATGAAGAAATAGAAGATCCTAATAGGGTTAGATTTGCAAAGACTAAGATGAAAGGTCATGCAAATATCTGGTGGAGAGAAGTTCAGTTGGAAAGAGGTAGAAGAGGAAAAGAAAAGATCACTGAGTGGAACCAAATGGTTGACAAGTTGAAGAAGCAATTCATTTTGGTGGATTATGAATTGGACATGTTTAAAAAGATGCAAGCTTTGAAGAAGACTAACAAATCGGTATAGGAGTATACCGAGGATTTTTGCAGAATCCTGATTAGGATTGGTCATTCTAAAGCTGATATGGAAAAGGTTGCTAGGTATGTCTATGGTTTGAGACTGAGTATTCAGGAAGAGTTACTTATTGTGCGGATGACAATAATAGGTGATGCTTATTAGATGGCATTGAAGATTGAAGAGAAACTGAATAATAAGTATGAAGGAAAATAGAACAATAGGAACTGAGGTGGTAAAACTAGTGAAGCAGTTGCTGAGAGTAATGTGACAGAGAATCCTAAGATTGATGTGGGATCTAGCAGTGGTCAAGTTACTAAGAATGCTAGACAGAGAGGAAGGAGGAAGAACGAGTTCATCAGACTAGTACTTGTTATAACTGTGGTGAAGTTGGTCATAGAAGTTGGCAGTGTCCTAAGAAAAGAGTTGCATTAGTTGTTGAAGAAGGCATTGAGAATGTTCTAGAGAAAGGTGAATATCTTGTCACTAGGAGATTAGCTGCATGTGTCCATGAACCGGTGCAAAGAAGGAATTTTTTTAGAACCAGATGTAAGTGCAAGGATAAGGTATGTAATGTCATAGTTGATGGTGGCAATTCTAAGAACTTTGCTTCAGATGAAATGGTCATTAAATTGAATTTGGAAAGAAGGAAGCATCCTAAGCCTTATCAAATTAGTTGGATACAATATGTTTCTAAGGTTAGAGTTGAATAAAAATGCTTGGTTAAGTTTTAGATTGGATCTTACCATGATGAGATATTGTGTGATGTATTGCCTATGGATGCTTGTCATCTGTTTCTCGGTAGACCTTGGTAGTTTGACAGGAATGTTTTGTTTGATGGTCATGCTAATACCTATGTGGTTAGGCATGAAGGATCTTGGCATAAGTTGATATCTTTACAGGAGACAGGGGTTAAGGGATGTGGAGTTATCAGGTGTTGTCCTTATGACAAACCTCAGGAGTGCAAGGTTGATGAACCTATTCCTGTTAAGTCTAGTTTGAAGGAGAATGATATCTCTGAAGAGTTTGTTGAGATTAAGAAACAAATGATCTTGCTAGCAGAGATGGTATAGTAGATGGTGACATTTGTGACATAGAGAGATGCAAATGATACTGAGTTGGTTGAGGAGTCTGGAGAGGATGAACCTTACTATGGCACTGATGTGATCAGTAGTGGTTAGAGTCTATTGCTATCAGTTGCTAACCAAAGGGGTAAACAAAATGGAAAGCAAAAGGACTTTCTGTATGAGTCAATAAATGAAGTGAAGACTACTTTGGATGAAGGACAAGAAGAGATGTGGGTGAAGAAAAGATTCAGCATACTTGTTCTGATTCCCTTGAGATATTCCTAATTTCCTTATGAGAAAATCTTTCTTACCTGAGGTGTATGATGTAGGAGCATCCTAGGATTCTTGGCAATCCTGTATCAACCAAAAATATGTTTATCTTTGAAGGTAGATTGATATTTTTGATCTTGGTTTGGTGGAGTTCATACTCAGTTTGGGAGACTAGTTGCTCGATTTCTTTGGTTACCGAGGTGCTTGGTCTCTGAAGAACCCTCGATGACTGAAGGCGTCAGTTCACTGGCACTCAGCGATAACTACATTGCTCGGTCATGCTTGGCGTGGTCGGTTGACTAGTGCTCGGTTATTTCCTCTATTTCTTGGTGTTCTTGCTTACCAACTGGATTGTTTGGATGGATCGGCTTGGCCGACTGGTTCCATTGATTTGGGTCATGCTCCTTATGTTATGGATTGACCATTGGAGGTGTGGGGACCTAGATCTAGTGTGTTTCATTATTCTATGTAGATCTGATGACCATTGGAGCCATCTTTGAGAGTTTATTTATTTTATAAGGCTATGTGAGAGATGACTAATGTTTTAGCATTTAATATTTGTTTGTAAGGGTTTATTATTTCATCAATCGACTTATGGCTGGGAATCAATATTTATAGGTTGCTTGGGTAGTTGTTTAGGGAGGAGGAGGTTGATTAGAAGGAAGGTTAGTAGCCTACGAGCTTAGGAGCAGGAAGATTGCTTGGAAGTTTGAGTACAAGTTTAGATCTTTCCTAGGTGCCTACCAGTGTGTTGTGTGTTACAGACCTGGGCTAGCTGAATGGTGATGTTGGGGAAAATATTTGGATCTCGCGTGATCTTGTAGACTATTACTTTATTTGTATCTAGCCGTAATTGGGAAGGCCTTACAGCCCAACACATTGCATGTAATCGGTGATTTGGTGAATAAAGACTTCTATTTTGTTTCAGATATGTTATTGTTATTGTGTATTTCCGTCGTATATTGGTTTGGCTACAAGGTCGTCCAGTCCTTAATTGGATCCACTAGCTTTGACTACATCAAAAGGTATCTTAGTATTTTTCATTTGGTCTGCCCTCTCATTAATGGTATAAATTTCCATTTTCTAGGCATTCAATTTGGTGAGATCAACCATGCTATTGGAATTAAGATTATGATCTTCTGGTTTATCCCCAACTAGGGTAGAGGGAATTCCCTCATTGCTAGAAGGGTTACTATTACTCGCGAGGAGGACATCAAATTCTTCCTCAAATAAGGGATTAGCCAGGGTGACAAACGGGTTTCCCTCAACCAAATCATCATAATTATTCTTGTTATGAGGACAACTTTGGCCAATACTAAAGGTATCAACACTAGATACAGGATCCTTAGGGTGGTTGTCACCATCTAACATTGGAATTTTTCTCCAAATTACTCTCTAAGGAAACATTGAAGTTGACATTCTGTGGGTTTTTAAGAGACATACAATCACGTCTCATGTACCCATTAAGCTCACAATGAAAACATACCCCTAGGTTTCCCAACAAGGACAATTCCCAGGAGAACTTATCTACCTCAATATTAAAAGATATAACTTAATGAAAATCAACTTTAGTTGCAAGTGCAATAAGCATTCTGGCATTAAGATGCAAAAGAGTAACCCTAAACTCTTCAACCTGTAAAACAGAACCCAACGGCTTGAGAATTTGTGATATAAATGGCCATAACTCTAACTATAAATTATTAATTTCAATCCAATTTGGGGCTGACCTAGGAATGACTTGCTCAAAATTTTCTTTATGTGACCAAGGAAATTCTCAAAATAATGAATGGTCCACATTCCAAAAACCCTTCCTCAAAACCCTTCCTTGCATATTATACGTTTTCAAAAAGACCACAAATAAACCTTTCTGAATCATCTTGAAAAAATTAACATGAATTCCAACCTTCTTTCCCCACACATTTAACAACCATTCATTAAAAAAAATTCAAGAAGGAAAAGAATCTCTATCCATACAAATAAAAAAGATTGTAATATTTTTTAAATGGGATTGTCTTTCCCTAATAGCTTTAACCATGTCTTTGTTAGGAAAAAGAGAAAGGATTTTAAAGCACAAGGAAGAGACCTACCATCACATCATCCTCTGGGGTCTCCAAACTTGGCATGTCCTCCATCATGATGTTGACATCCATCAACTAAAACCCTTCCCAATCGTCCACTGAATCCTGCGACAAATTGTCTACAAATTCTTCCATCAAAACAAGCCAATGGAGGACACAACGGAATTGAAGCCTCCACAACCACAACCTTGTAAGAAGGTTTTTCTTTTTCTAAATTCAAAGATCATGAAGAAATGTTAATATCACCCTCCCCATTATATGCATCTACCATAATAACCTCGATATCATCTTGGCCATTAATAACCTTTTCATGATTGATATCCATCGACAAAAATTCACACGGGCGGACTAGGTTGGGGAGAAACCATCAATAAACTAAATCGCACAAGGTAAAAAAAAACAAAAAGGCTAGCGAAAGGAAAACAAAAGAGAGAAATAAACAATAACACAACACATGTAATAAAAGATGAGACACAAGACACTAAGCACCAACACAACACACCAACAACCCAGTACACACTCTAATGAAGGCGATACGTCAGTCTTCGTCAGAGATGTACAGGTTGTAGAACACTCAATATCAAATCTCTCCACTATCAAGATCCATTCAAAACCCTAATCTAATGAATATCCACTTCAGTATCATACTTGATGTAGAGTAGTATGAGAATAGTGTTTAATGTTGTCATGTGCCTAGTTATGGAAAGTTGGAATTTTTAGGAAAGAGTATTTAAAGTTTGATATGCATGAAAGGGTTTGATATGTAGGAAAGAGTATTTGAAGATTGATATGTAAGAAATAGTATTTGAAGAAGTTTTTTTTTATGATTGGTGGTGATGATAAGTCAGTATGTTGTATATTCAGAAGGTGATAGGTATGAGAAGCTAGTATACGTTAGAGATAGCATTTGAAGTCCTTATAAGAGAATACACTTCTTTGCTCTGCATAATAACTTGGTGTCTTGTGGTTCTAGTATAATAATATATGGTCAGTGAATGTTACACTATCCTACTTTTAGGTCCACATAAGTTTAAAATTTAAAGATTTTGTTTTTCTTTTTTCTAACAATGAGGTTGGCTATTAGGAGTGGTCAGGATATGTTTGAAGAATGTTTTGCATTGCTCCACATTGTTTATTCTAGGTGTGCAATTTTGTGGACATTTTTCTTACATTTGTGTAGTGTTCTAGTTTAGATATCTTTTATTGGTGTTCCACAAGTGAAATTGTTCAGAGTGTGATATTGTTGTTTGTGTTGGTTTATGATCAACTCTGTTGATTGTGGTGATTTGATTTATGACTTATTGGTTCAAATATGCTATGGAGGGATAATTAAGAGGTATGGATCTTGTCTTATCATATTGAGATCTACTTTGAGTTATGTTCTTTGGTGAAATTTTATGGTGTCTACACTTGAGAATAGTTGTGATTGATTACTTTTATGAATAATATTTTGGTTCATATCTTGGCATGTTGGGTTGTTCCACCCTGCAATTGATATATAATGTTGGTTGTTATCAAAGGTTGCCACTTCTTAGATTTCATGATTTGATTCATCTTACAGTAAGAGAAATTGTGTTTTGTATTCCAACTTGACAGAAGCAATGTAATAATTTACAAAAGTGTTTTGCATTCCTTCACCTTCAGGTGATCCGATGTTGCAACTTATTGATATATATACATATACATATACATATACATATACATATACATATACATATACATATACATATGCCTATACATATACCTATACATATACATATACGTATACATAAACATATACATATATATATATACATATACATATACATATATATACATATAAACAATTAAGAATTTGAATCTTATCAATGGATATTATTTATTTAAATACTTATTTATTAATTAATATATTAGTTAGTAATCAATTAATGTTATTAATTAAGTAATCATGATAACCTAAAAATTATCATCATAATATCCTTTCAAATGTGTTCAACCCTAGTTATCTGGTATATAACAACCTAGTTAACATTATAAGCTGACGATAGGGTTACAACCCTGTTTTGTGAGTTGTGGTTCCCTTTGTCAAACCTAGTCAACCGAGAGCTATTTTCACCTAACCAATTTACTAGACTTTTAATAGTTAGTGTGAATCATAGTAAACTTAGAGGCGAGTGTTAGTGCTTCTACAGATAACAGTAGTCTTTCAAAAAAAATTATAGTAGTGTTTTGCCCAACTTTTGGGCATGACATTTTGGTATCAAAGCCAGGTTTTTCAACATTGGGAACCTAAACCCATTGCATAGTAACTTAAGTTTTCCTTTTTGTGTAGGATGCCTCCACTCACTTGACAAGCCTATGGATGTGGACAAGGTCATAGATGTGTCTCTATGACTCGTGAGGAGGTACAGTCTAAGGTAGAAGTTTGTGGAAGGGACCAGGGTCCACCTCTCGAACCACCTCCTAATCTAAATGCAATTTTTTTGCAAGCATTTCAAAATTTGGCTAGAATTATCCTAGAGTGAATTCCTCTAGTTGTAGAGTGGAATGTGCATAAGGATTTGGAAGGATGTGGGTCCTCATTGAAAAAACAAAGTAGGATTCCTCCTCCTAGGTTCACGGAGGGACGGGCTGAATAGGAAATTGGGTTTATTGGTGGGCTAGAGCCTCCACCTAGGATTGAGGCTCGTAGGTTCAAGAGAGCACCCCTGGATGCAGGTGATCTGATTAGAGAGTTGATGTGAATACAACCACCTCTATTCTTGGGATCTATAGATGGGACAGAGGCCAAGTCTTGGCTTCTGAGCCTAGAGAGGTGTTTTGGGTTGCGCACTTATGAGATCAATCTCAAAGAATGTTTTTTTATTCATCTCCTTAGAGGAGGAGACTCCACTTGGTGGAAGCATGAGGAATTCAAAGGGCACTTGGTCATTGACATCCTCACATGGGATATCTTTCTATAGGTATTTAGAGCCAAATATTTATCTGAACAGTTCACACAGTGTTGCATAAATGAATTTCATGATCTATAGTAGAGAGGACTCTGAGTGGCCCAGTATGAGGGAAAGTTTATAGACCTACGCCCTTATGTCAA